>VMDO01016222.1:0-48474 GCA_007922755.1 Pedetes capensis | reverse complement strand
AAAAAAAAAAAAAAAAAAAAAAAAAAAAAAAAAAAAAAAAAAAAAAAAAAAAAAAAAAAAAAAAAAAAAAAAAAAAAAAAAAAAAAAAAAAAAAAAAAAAAAAAAAAAAAAAAAAAAAAAAAAAAAAAAAAAAAAAAAAAAAAAAAAAAAAAAAAAAAAAAAAAAAAAAAAAAAAAAAAAAAAAAGAAAGAAAGAAAAAGAAAAAGAAAAGAAAAAGAACAAACAAAACTCCAAACCAGTAGACAGAAAGAAAGAATAAAGATCAGAACAGAAATTAATGAAACGTAAACTAAAAGAACAATAAAAAGAACTGATGAAACAAATGGCTGGCTCTTCTAAAAGATGAACAAGATTGACAAGCCCTTAGCAAAACTAACCAAAGGAAAGAAAGAGAAGACTCAAATCAAGAAAATCAGAGACGAAAAAGAGAGCATTAAAACAGATACGAATGAATTCCAGAGAATCATTAGGAAATACTTTGAAAAATGATATCCCCAAAAACTGGAAAATGTAGGTGAGATGGATAAATTCCTAGACACATATGACCTGTCAAAATTATGTCAAGAGGACTCAAACAATTTAAAGCAATATGTAATGAGCAGCAAGATTGAAGCAGTAACAGTCTCCCAACAAAGAAAACTCAGGACCAGATGGATTCATTGCTGAATTTTACAAAACTTTTAAAGAAGAATTAACAACAATGCTCTTCAAGTTATTCACAAAATACAAATGCAAGGAATACTACCACACTCATTCTATGAAGTCAATATTATCCTGATAGCAAAACCAGAGAAGGATATATCAAAAAAAGAAAAACTACAGACCAATATCCTTATGAATTTAGATGCAAAAATCTTTAATAAAACTCTTGCAAATCTCTTTCAACAACATATTCAAAAGACCATACATTATGATCAAGTTGGTTTCATCCCAGAGATGCAAGGCTGGTTCAACATACACAAGATAATAAATGTAATACAGCATATAAATATACTCAGAAACAGAAACCACATGATCCTATCAATAAATGCAGAAAAGGCCTTTGAAAAGTTCAACATCCTTGTCTGAGAAAAGCATTGAAGAAACTAGGGATTGAAGGAACATACTTCAACACAAAAGCAATAATATGAAAAACCCACCACCATCATACTAAATGGGGGAAAACTGAAAGCATTTCCCCTAACGTTAGGAATAAGACAAGCTTGTCGACTGTCTCCAATGCTATTATTCAATGTAGTAACTAAACTATTAGCCACAACAATAAGAGAAATAAATAAAAGGGATCCAAATAGGAAAGGAAGAAGTTAAACTATCCCTATTTGCAAATGACATGGTCCTATACATAAAAGACCCTAAATACTCCACCAGAAAACTCTTAGAGCTGATAAACACTTTAGGCAAAGTAGCAGGATACAAAATTAATATACGAAAATCAGTAGCTTTTCTTTATATCAATACCAACCAGGAAGAGAAAGAAACCAGGAAAACAATCACGTTTACAATAGCTTAAATACAAATAAATTATCTTGGAATAAACCTAACCAAGGAGGTGAAAGACCTCTGCAATGAAAACTTTAAAACACTACAGAAAGAAATTGAAGAAGAAACAAACCAGAAGGTGAAAAGATCTCCCATGCACAAGGATTGGAAGAATTAATATTGTAAAACTGGTTATATTACTGAGAGCAATCTAAAGGTTTAATGCAATCCCCATCAAAATCTCAATGATATTCTTCACAGAAATAGAGAAAACAATCCAAAAATTCATTTGGAAGCAAAAAAGACCCCAATCACTACAGTGATCATGAGCAGAAAGAACAATGGAGGGAGCATCAGAATTCCTGATTTCAAATTATATTACAAAGCTGTAGTAGTAAAAACTGCATGGTACTGGCACAAAAACAGACATGTAGACCAGTGGAACAGAATAGAGAATCCAGAAATAAACCTATGTAGCTACATGCACCTGATTTATGACAAAGGGCCAAAAATATAAGTTAGAGAAAAGACACCCTTTTCAACAAATGGTGCTGGGAGAACTAGATATCCTCATGCAGAAGATTGAAATTACATCCCCCTCTCCTATCTTGTACAAAAATCAGTTCAAAATGAATCAAAGACCTTATTGTAAAACCCGAAATTTTGAAACTCCTAGAGGAAAACATAGGGGAAACACTTAAAGACATAGGCAAAAGCAAGCACTTTCTGAATAGGACCCCAAAAGGACAGAAAACAATAGCAAAAACTGACAAATGAGCTTACATGAAATTAAAAAGCTTTTGCACAGCAAAGAACACAATTATCAGAGTGAACAGACAACCTACAGAATAGGAGAAAATTTTTGGCAAATATACATCAGACAGGGGATTAATATCTAGAATACATAAAGAGCTCAAAAAATTAAACACCAAAATATCAAAGTATCCAAACAATGGGCAAAACAATTGAACAAAGACTTCTCAAAAGGAGAAATAAAAATGGCCAACAATTATATGAAAAAAATGTTCAAATTCTTAGTTATCAGGTAAATGCAAATCAAAACTACACTAAGATACCGTCTCACTCCAGTCAGAATGGCTACCATTAACAAAACAAACAACAAATGCTGGTGAGGATTTGGGGAGAAAGGAACCCTTACACATTGCTGATGGGAATGCAGGTTAGTGCAGCCACTATGGAAATCAATATGGAGGTAACTCAAAAAACTAAATATAGAACTGCCATATGACCCTCCCATCCCACTTCAGGGTATATACTCAAAGGAATATAAGTCAATATACCACAGCAATACCTGCTCATCCATATTTATTGCAGCATTATTCATAAAAGCCAAGATAAGACAGGAAATCAACTTAGGTGTCCATCAACAGGTAAATGGATACAGATACACCATGGAGTTTTATTCAGCCACAAGGACAAAAATTATGGCATTTTTTGGAAAATGGATGGAACTAGAGATCATTTTAACCAAATTAAACTAAACCCAGAAAGATAAACATCATGTTTTCTTTCACATGTGGATATTAGAGTTCAATATATACTCGTTATTAAAACATATAGATCATGTAAGTAGACAGGACCTAAGTAGGTAGGGAAAGAATGGACTAAAGAAAAGGGGGAGGAGACCAGAAGAAAGGGTAATGGGAGAATAATCACATATGTTGCCTTTATGGCAAAATCAGGATGTACATATGTAGATAGATATACTCACAAAAAAGGCAAGCAAGTAGAAAGGAGACCATTGGTGGAGAGGAGGGGATAAGGAGGCTGGTCATGAGAGGGTAAAGAGGAAGTAAATGTGAACAATGTACAATGAAATACATGTATGGAAATGTCATAACGAGACCCATAAACTATACATTAAAATTATGAATAAAAATTTAAAAATAAATTAAAAATAAAATAAAATGCACACATCGTTATACACTTGTCCAAATCTATAGGATGTACAACACCAAAAGTGAACCCTGATGTAAACTCTGGACCTAGGGTGCTCATGTGTGGGTTTAGGCTTATCAATTTTAACAATTGTACCATTGTGGCAGAGGATATTGATAATAGCCTGTGTCAAAGCAGAGTAAATAGGAAAGTCTCTGTACCTTCCTCTCAATTTTGCTGTGAACCTAAAACTATAAAAAATAAAGTCTTCAAAACATTAAAGGAAGAAGAAGAAGAAGAAGAGTAGTAGTAGTAGTAGTAGTAGAAGGAGGAGGAGGAAGAAGAGAGGAAGGTGGAGGCTTAGAGTATTACCAATGGTTTCGTTTGGGATAGAACAAAGTATTTTCCATAAAATATTGCACTTTATATGTATTGTATTTATGTATGTTGTATGAAATAATGCTGGCATTAGAAATACCTTTACATGGCCAGTGTAGGGAAAATGATATACCTATACCGGTGGACATATAAATTGTTTCAATCGCTTAGGTACACAATTTCATAAAATCTATCAAAGTTTAAAATACAGTTCTTTGACTAATTATTACATTTCTCAGAATTCATCTCATAGATCAACCCACATATAATAAACATTTAAAATGTACATACAGCAGCATTTATTAACATCAAACATGAAAAAACCTAAATGTCTACAAATAATGTTTAAACAAATGATACTATATACATATGGTTTGAATATAAAATTATCTCTAAGGTTCATGTTTGAATGCTTGGTCCCCAGCTAGTGGCTCTGTTTTGAGAGGCTATGGAACCTTTAGAATGTGGGACCTAGCTTGGGGTAGGTAGGTCACAGGGGTTGGGTATTCAAAGGTGATACCCACTGGTTCCAGACATGCTGTCTCTCAGCTCCTTCTACCAAGATGCGAAGAGGCTCTGCCACAGGCCATGCCACTGCTCTGCTATGCTTCCCCACAATTAAGGACTGAACCCCTGATACCATGATTCAAAAATAAATCTTTCTTCCCTTAAGTTGTTCTGTCAGGTATTTTGGTCATGGTGATGCACAAGCTAACTAATACAACATACAGCATTTACTATGTAATTTTAAATATTTAGGTTTAAGTGAAAACTGCAAGATACAAAAGAGTATTGTGTAACTAGCTGTAAAAGAAAAATAAATATGCACACACATGCTTGTTCATGACAAATTATCTTTGGAAGCATACTTCTGAGGCTGGTTACAGTATATGGAGAGGCAACTATGGGAATGGAAATGTCACAGCAGAAAGGCTTTTAAAAAACAATGAAAATGTGTGCATGTAATTGCCTACTCTACTAATTAAATCAAAAGGCAATGCATGAAGGTTTTCTCTACCCTATGATTACCCTATGATTGCCCTCTAGTGGAGAGGCCAAAAAAAAAAAAAAAAAAAAAAAGGTCAAAGGTATGTGATAAAAAATCCAAAAGACAGAGATGTCAAAACAGGAAATCAATTGTGAATAAATTAACAGATCATATTCCCCCAAATCATTCCATCCAAACCAAATGCAAAGAAGTCTTTCCTAAAATATACTGTAAGTAAAATTGAATATCATATGCTAATATGCCAGTTAAAAGTTTGTTTAGAGCAATGGGTGGAGGTTGAAGCAAAAAGATCATGAGCATAGGCTACATGGCCCTATCCTGTCTCCAAAAAACAAAAAAAAGAAGAAGAAGAAAGAAAAACAAAAAGAAAAGAAAGAAAGAAAAGTAAAGCTAAAAAGCAATTTACTTGACAAGAACTAAACAGCAATAGAGATCTTTAAATTGAAAAGATGGTAGATTTTATTTTCATCATTTAATTTTTTCTTTATTACTATATATTCTTGAATCTAATCCACACTCAACACTTTTAAAGGGCTAAAAAAATCAGATGTGGATTAGAACTGCATGTGGATTGATTCACAGTCAAGAGCGTTCAAGATTACAACAATTGTATAATAAATTTAAAAAATTAAAATGGAGGAGGAAAAAAATATAGCAACTGGCAATTTTTCAAGTGAATGGCCAAAAAAGCCATGTACATATATGAGACTCTGAAACAATTTTGATGACATAGAAAATATTTTCAAACTGTTATTTTTTTAAATGGCTAGAAATACTTTTGACATATTTTATATATTGAATAAAAACTCTAAGATTGCCCAAGTTTAAATATAATATTGTTTTCAAATCCCATCTCCTATACCTAATTTGCAAAAGTTTTCAGAAATTTCTATACAACTTTGAAGTTCATTATAGTTGTAAGTATATGTTTAAAAGTTAGAACTGGCATTTAAAAACACATTTATTAAAATTTATATTACATAAACACATTCTAGAAATAATCTAAGGCAATTCTGATGATTATGGTAAAAAAAAAAACCCAAAGATCATTGAAAATAACTATTACTTTTCCTCTTTAAAAGGTATTTTTTTAAACCAGTAATTAACTATTTTGCCATAAAATAAGTTTAAATAGATTCCATCCAAATTTAGTGTCATCTGGAGTATTCATGGCTTTGAGCCTAATACATCCAAATTAATAAGTATTCCTTCAGCAAATACTAGGCTTTAATCCTAATCAGAAAGAAAAAATAAGAAAAAAAATCTTTGTCAATCCAAAAGGACCATGTGTCCTACTGAAAGCCGTCTTAGCAGTATTTTAATGGCACTTGAAAGATCATTGAAGCCAGCTTCCAGGTCTTTGTGTAGTCCTCTCCCATACTGAATCAGAAGTGATTTGTGTGACTAACAGAAGATGATAAAAGTGATGGCGTGTAACTTCCAGGATCTCTCAACTTGCTCATTTTGTGGAGAGCCAGCAGGAACAACTGGCATCACCTGGATAGGATATGAATGAGCCACCATGGGAGATTTTCCATCTTAAGGTAACTCTTGGATGACTGTAGCAATAGCCAACATCTCACTGCAACCACCAGAGATATCCAACACCACAAACACCCAGCCAGAAACCATGAGAGCTAATAAATATTATTGCCATGTTTTGCCACTAAGTCTTTGAGGTAGTAAGTCTTTCACTGCAATCAATAACTAAAATGTGCATTAAACTTAAATATCTTATACTTTTAAAGATACAAGATTTCTGCATCTAGCATTACTTATTGACATTTTTGCTGTGTGACTATTACATGATTACTCTCAGTTAATAAATGCCTGTGACTATTACATGGTTGTTGTTGTTGTTGTCGGGTGCCGTCGAGTCGGTATCCGACTCATAGCGACCCTCTGTACAACAGGGGAAACAGTATTGTCAGTGCTTCTCTGCTGTTCATAGGGTTTTCAATGGCAGATTGATTTTTGGGAGGGGGTTGCCAGGTCATTCTCCCAAGCCTACAGCTTCTGGTGTTCCCAGGCGGTCTCCCATCCAGGTACTAACCAGGCCCGACCCTGCTTAGCTTCCGAGATCTGACGGGATCGGATGCCGCAGGGCTACAGCTGCAGGCATTACATGGTTACTCTTAGTTAATAAATGCCTCAAAAGATGAATAGTTGCCAGTTTACTTTTATGTTTATACATGAGTTCAAAACCCTAATAATATGTGCTGATCTGCAGATAAACAGCATTAGTTCATATCCTTTACTACATACATTAAGGCAAAGGCAAAAATGTGCCTCTAAAAGCAGTTCTGAAAAGAAGATAAAAATATGCTCATGTATTCATAATGTTGTTGTTGTTGCTAGGTGTCGTCGAGTCGGTATCTGACTCATAGCGGCCCACATAGGGTTTTCAGTGGCTGACTGTTTCGGGATTGGCTTGGGAGTGGATTGCCAGGTCTTTCTCCCATTTTTGCGGTGTTGGGAATTGAACTCAGGACCTCAGAGACTGCAGTGCAGTGCTCTACCAACTGAGCTAAATCCCAGCCTTGTATTCATAATCGCTTGGCTAAATTACAGATTTTTTAAAAATATTAAAAATGGAAAGGACATTAGCAACCACTTAAACCAAGGCCTTCCTTTCTATAAATATGGAAAATGAACCCCAAAATGATTACATATTTAAACAAATTCCTTTTACTCATTTGGAACATTAGTTTATTCCTAAATTGTTGAGTTTAGGGGGATTATTATATTATTACCACTGAGACCCAATTAACTTTCCAAACTGTTTATAAGGGGGGGAAAGTAGGCTTAATACAATTAAAGACTTGTTCAAAAACTGCAGTTTTCTTATGGCATATTTACACAATGAAGTAATATAAAGTTTTAAAGAAGAATGGGAGAAATCACTATGAATTGATATGGAATAATTTAAAGATGCATTCATTATTAAGAAAAAGGAAAGTGGACAAGAGTATCTACAGTATGACATTTTGTGTAAAGAAGAAAAGGAAACAAAACACATATGTTACTTATTTGACCAGATACTTTATATATCAGCAGAAAGAAACATAGGAAGAATGAATTAGAAACTGAAGAGATTAGTTACAGGGACCAAGGTATGAGAACAGTGTGGAAGGAACAGTAGGTGATGTTTCCTTGAGTATACTTTTTGTACAGTTCTGACGTTTAGAAATGGTGCTTTACACAAACAATAAGGATGGGAATAAACTATAAAATGAATTACAAACAGAAAAAAAATGAACAAAACTTGTATTCCAAATGAATGACTTAACCACACTTGACAGAGGTGGGAGGAGAGCAGAGAATGGAAAAATAATCCAAGTAACTTTTGAACATGACATTTGTACTATATGCCCTAAGGCTAAAAATTAAAAGCAAACTATAAAAATACTAAATATCAGTTAGGTTTTCTTTTTTGGAGATGGGTAGCTTATCAAATCTAAAATTGCTTTCTCTGAAATGTAGGACTCAGGAAACAAGCGAATATATTGAGGATGATGGGATCAGGCTTCTTCCTGTTGAAGAAAGGAGCTTAAAAACTGGAAACAAGCAAATGATAGTAATAAATACTGTGGTGCTGGGTTAGGATGGAACTATCAGTGTGAACTAATGGTTTTTCATGTGCTTAGTTAGATAAGGACAGAGTAGTAAATCCAGGCTATTGCTACCCAAAATGCATAACCTAAATCTAATCATAAGAAATTATTATTGAGACAAACCCAAATTGAAAACTTAAAAAAAAAAAAAGCCTGTGCTCAACAAAAATGTCAAAGTTGTAGAAGACAAAGAATGACTAATCACCTGCTTCAGATTAAAGAATATTAAGAGACATGTAATCTTGGATTTAAAATTAAAAGGCTATTACTAGAAAAATTGTAAAAATCTTAATAAGGTCTATAAACAATATGATGGCATTACTGATGCTCCTTTATTTATGATGGGCTAATGCTGACAAACCCATCCTAAGTTGAAAAGATAACATCATCATTAACAACCTGTTATGCAGATGACACAACTCTGCTTGCTGAAAGTGAAGAGGATTTGAAAGATTTATTGATGAAGATCAAAGAACACAGTCTCCAATAGGGATTATACCTCAACATCAACAAAACAAAAATCCATACAAGAGCATCAGTACACAACTTCATGATAAATTCATGGAAAAAAAATTGAGACTGTCCAAGATTTTACTTTACTTGGCTCTACAATCAACACCTGTGGGAGCAGCAGTCAAGAACTCAGAAGATACACTGCACTGGGAAAAGCTGTTGCAAAAGACCTCCTTAAAAGTGTTGAAAGGTAAAGATGTCACATTAAAGACAAAGGTGCATCTGACTCACTATGGAATTTTCAGTTGCATCATATGGTTGTGAAAGCTCAACACTGAATAAGGGAGACAAGAGAAAAATTGATGCTTTTGAATTATGGTGCTGGAGATAAATATTGAACATATCATGGACTGCCAAAAAAACCAACAGATCTGTCCTAGAAGAAGTATAACCAGAGTGCTCCTTGGAAGCAATGATGGCTAGACTGCATCTTACATATTTTGGACATGTAGTCAGGAGGAACCAATCCCTGGAGAAGGATGTCATGTTTGGGAGAGTGGTAGGTCAATGAAAAAAAAAGGAAGACCTTCAACTAGATGGATTGATACAGTGTCTGCAAGGATGGGCTTAAACATAAAAAAGATTATATTCCTAGCACAGAATCGAGGAGTGTTTCTGTTGTAACACAGGGTCATTATGAATTGGACCCAACTCCACAATACCTAAAAACAACCACCACCACCACCACCTCATATCATAGCAACATAGTACACTGTAATGTACCTGCTGTCTACATTTGTGGATATCTAGTAGGTTGAGCTGCATTGATACTGTCCACATCAAGAAAGAGAATAATACTGCATATTGCTAACGCAGGAAAAGAGCAAAATTGAAAGTACAGTTTCTGTGGAATGTGTATCACTTTCACACTACCATAAAGTTGAAATATCATTAAATTGAGGCATTGTAAATCAGGGACTATCTGCATATCAATGTTAATTTTCTGACTTCAAATAATTGCATCATAGTTGTGTGTGTGTGGATGTGTTTGTATGTGTGTGTTGTTTTATGTATTATGTATAAACAACTTATTAGCCTAAAAGAGACAGATAAGGGAGACACGCCTATCCTTGGGGTGCTGGAAGTGAAGTATTATTAAGACACTGTTAAAATAAATATTGGTGTTAATGATAAGGTGGCTTTTTTTTTCTTTTTTTCTATGCTATGAGTGCTCTTGCTGCTGCTCATTTTCCCTGCAAAGAAGCATAGATGTTTGCAAATGCAGATGTTTGCAGACTTGATTCTCTAACTGCGAGCTACTGACCTCTCCCTGGTGGCTCTGGCTGTTTTAAGCAAAAGGAGCACCGGCTAGCCGATCCAACCTTACACTAGTACCTGCTATTGTAAACATTCCATGGATACCCTGGGGAAGCTACATGACTGCAACTCTCTGCTCCAGCTCCCAGGAGGTGTGGCCTCAGCCACAACTGTTTCAAACAGCTTTCACTGAATTTTCCTTTCAACCATTTTTATCCAAGCCAGAGGGTGTGGACTTCTCCTGGTGACCAAGAAGAGGGACTGCTGTGACTGGTGCAAAAGGGACAGTGCCACAAACATAAACCTTTACTCACATGACAGGATCATTGTGATTGGTATAAACACACCCTTTCTGGCTATATAAGAAAACTGTTACTTGAGTTAACAAGTGAGCTGGGACACATCCTCCTGTAGGTCCTCACCTGGTGTTGCAACATTAAGCTCAATAAAAGGCTTCATTCAAATAGTCTTTCTGCCTACCTTTAGTAGCATGGGCCCAACTCCCGTGGCTCTGAACACTGGCAGTGAGGCCGGGAGCTGCTCTGATCTGAGCTAGCACTGGCCAACAAGAAGCAGAGCATGGCTCTGCTCCCCAGCAGCTCCAGTCACTGACAGCAGGATGGGAACTGCTAAGATCAGAATTCACCAGCCAGCATGGCTCCACCCCTCACCCCCCAGCAGCTCCAACCTCTCACAGTAGGGCCAGGAACTGCTCTAATTGGAGTTAGCATGCAGGAGTCTTGAGGCTTCTACTGGGAGGCAAAAAGCAGAACCATCTCCGACCCCCACCCCCAGCAGTTCGGATCTCTGGTGGCATGGTTACCAACTACTCCAATCAGAGTTAGTAAGTGGGAGTAGTAAGGCTCCCATTGCCAAATTGTAGGGCAGTGGCCCCAGGCCCCCACAGCTCCAATTGTCAGCAGTATGGCCAGGGATAACTCAGGCTGTAGTTAGCACCCAAGAACCACAAAGATCTCGTTACCTGACAAGAAGCAGAGGACCACCCTGCCCCTTCACAGCTCAGATGACAACAGCAGCAGAGCCAAGAAGCATGCAGCTTTGACAGGGGGCCGCAGGAACCACAGCCCTTAAGGGGCAGGCCCTATTGATTGACTGACAAGCAGTAACGCAGCAAGGCACTGACAGCTACAATTAACTGATGCAACAAGGCAGCAGTCAACAGCAGAAATAGTAGCAGCAGCAGAAGAGCAGCAATATCTGTCTCATGTTCAGCAATAACAGTGACAGTGGTTGAAGCATTAATAGGCAGCTGAACAGTTTCTGAATAGTGAGCAGAGAAGGAAGAAGAGGGATGGTGGAAGTTAAGAGAAAATGAGAAGAGGGTAGTGAGCTGAGACTGAAAAAAGAGAGAAGGATATAAAAAGCCAGAAAAGAGAAACTGTAGGCCCTAGTCACAAGAAGAGTTCCAGAGAGTTGTCAAATGATTAGGGCCAAGGAGCTGTAACACTAGCCACTGCATGGGCTGAGGATCCCAATACCTAGGCCCACCAAGAAGCTGCACTGCCAGTTGCTGTTGAAGGCTGAGGATTCCTGACACTTCATCCTACATAATATCTGTAACACTTACAGGCCACAGGACTCTTGATGTTCTCAGCCCACATAAGAGCTGTAACACCAGAGAGCCACTTAATGCTACTATTTCAATCTGTCTGCTGCCACCAGTTGGTATTGTGAAATGCTAACAGGCATAAGAGCTGCCTAAGGCCAGCATTTGAAGGGCTCCTCATTGCCTACCCAAGATTTCTATCCAGGCTGAGCAAAAGGACCCTAGCCAGCTGATTGGTGACATAAATATTAACATTATCCACCACACATATCAGCCTAATCTCAGAATATAGTGAGATCCATACTTTTCAATACTTACATGTCAGACAGAGCAAACTTTTTGAGGATACATAAGATATAAAATAATTTGATGGATCTAAGGACCCTAATGAGAGTTATTCAAAATAATACATTCAAGTACTCACAGGACAGTTAGGAATGAAAGGTAATTTGTCAAGAATCCAAAAGATTCTTTCTCCTTGGCCGGAACTGATGATAGAGTCTAGAGCTAAGGGCCTGACAAGAGTGAAGCAATCATTTCAGAGCAACCATTCTATCCTCTCATTCTCAGTCTCTGCCATTAATTCATTCTTTCCTTCATTTATCCACCCAGGCAACTGATATTTTTTGAGCATTTTATATAACCTAGGTCCTATGCTACCATTCTGGTGACCCAGGAACATAGAAATCAGTAACTGGATACAAGAGATATACCAAACAGAAGATTTCTGCTTGATCCATTCATTTCTTCATTCCGAAAAATAAAACAAAAATACCTGGACCACTTACTCATATCAAAGGTTCACTTAGGCATTCCTAATAAATTGATCCACACTTCTAAGCCTTCAAAACAAATTCCTAGGGTCCATTGTTTCATAAATAACTCAACCTTCCAGAACTACTGAAAGAAAAATAGCCATTACTTCAAAACTATACTCTAATGGTCTAAGGTAAAAACAGCCCTCCAGCTTCTCAGTTCTGAGGGGACTGTTGCACTAGAGAACTAATCAATATTTAAAAGGCAGCACACACTATTCAATTAAACATCAAGATAAATAACCATGCTTCCAACTGAATGGCCAAAAGACTTGATTCCCTTTTTCTGCAAATGGAAATCAAACTTATGGAGGTTAATACAAACACAGCTACCTATAAGATTGTTGTTGTTGTTGTTGTTGTTAGGTGCCATTGAGTCAGTGTCCAACTCATCGCAACCCTACACACAACAGGTGAAACAGCACTGTTAGTGCTTCTCAGCTATTCACAGGGTTTTCCATGGCCAACTGTTTTTTGGCAGTGGGTTGCTAGGTCCTTCTCCCAAGCCTACAGTGCCTGGTATTCCCAGGCAGTCTCCCATCTCAGTACTAACCAGACCCGACCCTGCTTAGCTTCTGAGATCTCACGGGATTAGACACCACAATGGTGTGACTGCAGGCACCTATAAAATTAATGAGTGATAAAACACAGAAAAAAGAATAAGATAATTTGGAATTTATATAACAGAAGGTTATGGAAGTGAGACAGATAAAAAGCAGCAAGAGAGAAAAAGGTAGAAAAAAATCTAGAAATGATGAAATATGATGCAAGAAAAGGAAGGAAAAGACTGAAGAGAAGGAATAATTTTAGTTAGTAGTAATGAGACTAAATCCAAGGTTCTGTTCTTTACTCAATGGCTTAGCAAGTTGGTTAAATGCTCTTAAGGGTAGGTTTTCTCATAAGTAAAAAGAGAAAACTATTTTAATATTCCATCTCAGGTAGATTTCACAGTGCCTAACATATAGTTTATGTTGAATATTTAAATACTAGTTATTACTGTTATTGTTGACTAATAGCAGAACCTGAGAAATTATACCTTGATGATGTTACTCAAGTAAACCTTAAGTAATTTTAATTTAAGAGATTTCTAGTATAGAATGCTTTCAATGTCAAAAAACTACTTGTACCTTATTTACTTAAGATGAGATAGTTAATGTCCTAATTGCCCTAGAGGCTAAAGCAATGCAAGATGAAGAGAAACCAGATGTTCCAGTTACATTCAACAAAAAGTGGAGTCTGTAATTTGACTGTTTCTGTAACCCTTTATATCTCAAAATGACTTAAACCTCAAGGGAGTTTTCTTGTTTTCGAAAGCTAATAAGTTGACCCCTTTATATTCCTCCCCAAAACACTGAGTTACCAAAAAAGAAAGGATATAAATGTCACATAAGTGTGAAAAATATGTTTACTCTAGTAAACACAAATTCTATTCAGAATTAAATTAGCAGAATGTATTATCAGTAAAGTGTAATAATGGGAACTCTGATGGCAAAGTCCTTAAAAATTCAAAAATTCATGTAGCAATTTCACTTCTAGATTTTTATTTCCATAGAAACAACCAGTATCATATGTAAGAATTTATCCACAGGATGTTCCTATACTCTGTGTGTACATATGAATATGTATATGCATATATATATAGCAAATAATACATATATATTTACTACTATATATAATATATAATACATATATACAAAACACTATAACACAACCTAAATTTCAAAGTATACTAGTTAAATAAATGATAGTATATGCATATGCTGAAATACTATGCAGACATTAAAAGTCATGTTGTAAAAGAATTTAGTATCACAAGAAAAAGGTTCAATATATCTTTAATTTTTTAAAAGTAGATAATCTTTTTCATAAACTTCTTGGTTCTTTCAAACATTAGATTTTTTAATTTGTACATACTTATGGCTCACTATATGATGTTTCAACACATGCACATACTGCATAAGGCTCAAATCAGGGTTAAGCATATCTATCTCCTCAAACATTTGCCTTTTGTTTGTGGTAAAAACATTCATAATCCCTTCTCCTAGTTTTTGAAATCTACATTACACTATCATTATCTATAGATAGGTCATCCTACTGTGCAAGAGACCTCAAATATTAATTTTTCCATAAAACTATAACATTCTACCCCATTTTTAAGAAAATTAGAATTCCAGAAATGTGGTAACTTTCCCTTTGAGTTTCTTCTTAAAATTTTTAAATATTTTTGGTACTGCTGTGAATGCAATAATTATTCTTTTTTAAAGCTGGTTTATTAATAATATAGAAAAAGCTATTGATATATATATTTATTATTTGCTTATCTTATCAAATTTTCCCCTTATTAATTCAATCCCCCTGTTAATATCTCTTCTAGAGTTGGACATAAAGCATTTTCTTGGAAGAGTTTTCTTCAGACATAGTTAAGTGAAAAAAAAAAGTAAGGTCTCCATAACTATAGAAAGTATGATCCCATTTTGGCAAAACACATCCTTGTTCCCCATTTTTATTATTATATAAAATTTATTTGTTTATGAGTACATGGGCTTTGTGAAGGCTTAAATACACAGCTTGTTAATATGGATGCCTGAAGAGAGGGTGAGAAGAGGCAGAAGAAGGAAGGTAAACATCCTTCTTGAAAAAAATCTATATTTTAAACAAAGACATTAGTGAAAAAGTAGTGAGGCACTTGTGTTAGTGTGTGTGTGTGTGTGTGTGTGTGTGTGTGTGTGTGTGTGTGAATAGGGATATCTGAAAAGACAGTAACCAAAATGTTCACAGTAGAATGCTTATTGTGATGGAGATTCCAGGTATTTTCATTTCTTTAAGCAGGATTGTACCTTCTTGAAGGGTGTGCAGGGGATCAAACTCAGGGTTTCATGCATCCTATGTAAGCACTCTACCACTGAACTACACCCTCAGCCCCTACGTAGGATTCTTTTCATTGGATTGAAAAATGTTTTACATGAAAATATATTATGTGACATTAAGAAGAAAAAAAACTGCCATAAACTTAAAAATGATACACCCTAGGGTACACTGGTATATTAATGGGTCAGAGAAAAACAAAAAGACAATGAAAGGGTATATAGTACAGTGATGTGAATTATCAAGGAGGACTGAGGGGGAAGAGGACAGAGCTGGAGAAGAAATAAAAAGGAATCACTTGTGAAGGATACTTGCTTTACCATCCCAGGTTCTGTGATGAAGTGCATAATCTAGTGGGGAAAAATAACCCCCATAAAAACATGACTTTCTCTGTTACACACTGTCTGTAAGGGAGGTACAGGGAAAGAAAAGATGTGGGTGAGCTGACTTTGAGAACATTTCATAGAAGAAATAGGACTGGAAGATTAGAAGGATTTGACTAAATCATAAAGGAAGGTATTTCTAGAGCTGGGAGTGGGAAACATCACAGAAAACATAGGAGTTGAAACACATGCCACTGAAGCACAAAGGAGCTTCCTGCTGGAGTGGGAAAGAAAAGTGCCTGGGCAGGGTGCATCCAGATTACACAGGGCCTTGGAGACAAGATGAGACATTTAGGCTTGAGGCTCAAAGCATTCTCAAGCAGAGAAACAACACAAGAGAAGTATTTTAGATAAATCTGAAGATGGTATATAAGAAGCTGAGCATTGAAGGAAGAAGCCAAAGGACTGGAGGCTGTTAAAGTCATCAAAGCCTGGACTGCCCTTTTGGCCATGACAAGAGATACATAAGAGCAAACCTGAGATTATTTTCACAGGTCATTTGGACATTCTTGCTCTATAGTGCTTTATAGCACTTGCAGGGAGACAAGGGGTTTACTCAAGGAGCCACAGATAACATCACCTAGAGAAGCCAGAAGGTGAAGGAGAGAACAAAGGGTGACTCTGAGCACAACAGGTGAAGAGACTGTGGATGTTAACAGAAGAGATGGGGTTTTTAGTTGGACCAGAGCCATCTTTAACCACTCTGATGGTCCTGGCACCCAAATAGGGAAGTGCTGGCCTGGCCAGGTCTCTAATAACTTACAAAGTGTTTGATTCTCTGATTCCTGGACTCAGTTCTATCATATAAGCTCTAGGTAGGCTAACCTTAATCTCTTATTAAATACCTAAAGAATAGGGACTGGAGGTATGCCTCAGTGGTAAAGCACTTGCCTAATATGCTCAAGGCACTGGTTCAAATCCCCAGTACTGGAAAAAAAAAAAAAAAAAGACAACAAAAACAACTAAATACCTAAAGAATGTTGTGATCATTCATTACCTAAATATTGTAAGCCTACAGCCATACCACTGTGGCTTTCAAGCCTGTCAAATCTCCGAAGCTAAGCAGGCACAGACCTGGACATAGTTAGCACTTGGATGAGAGATAGCCTGGGAACACCAGGTGCTGTAGGCTTGGGAGAAGGACCCAGCAACTCATTCCCAAAAAACAAACAGTGAAAACCCTATAAATAACAACAGAGAAGCACGACAATAGTGTTCCATCTGTTGTACCTAGGGTCACTATGAGTCAGACACCAACTTGACAGCACCTAACAACAACAACAATAAATATTATAAAATGCAGTTACTCCCTTGTATGTTTTATCTAGGCATTGGATGAGTAGACACAAAATATTTCCATAACCTCTTCAAAGTAGGCTTTATTCTTGATTTCTTCACAATGTAGAACTTGACACACTAAACACTCCAGGTAAGGCTTCAGTTGAAAATATTTCATTCTTTAAAAAGGAAAGATTAGAGCCCAGTGTGGTGGTGCTCACCTTTAATCCCAGTGATTTGGGAGACAGAGGCAAGAGAATTGCACATTCGAGGCCAAAGGCAGCCTGTGTAACTTAGTGAGACCCTGTCTCAAAATACAAGTGAAAAATGGGTTAGTGGTATGCTTTAGTGGTTGAGTGCTTGCAAAAACCATGCATGAGACCCTGGGTTCAACTCTCCATTATCACAAAATTAATTAGTTAATTAATTAACTAATTAAAATAAAAGGAAAGATTCTCCTTCCTGCCCTCCAAAATAAAATCTGAAAACAAAATTAAAAAGGGAAAGAAGTACTTTAAAAAAAAGATATAGCTTTTTTTTCCCTGTTGTCTTTATTTTCTTTATACAGTGAGGCCCTCTTAAAGAAGAGACTCATTTTGACAGACATTCTCTGAAATATAAGCTCAAGACTTCATAATACCCACCCTTACAGTGCTGAGAGATATCTGTAAATTGCTTAACATGGTGACTGGCAGTCTGTAATTACTCAAAGTGACAGCCCAAAATAGTAGAGGAAAACAACGCCAGGCCCAGAAAATGTTTATTCAGCATGATTTCAACTATGTTACACAGAAAAAGATTAGAAAGAAATACCCCTAAACTTTAAGAGTTACTATCTCTGGGTTGTGATGTCAGAGATGGTGGCTCTCTGTTCATTATTTTTCCTCATTCTTTCTAAATATCTCCAATGGGTACATCTTTTTTTAATAATCATAATTTGAATCTTTGCCACCTATACATCAGATGAGGGATTAATATCTAGAATAAAGAATTAAAAAAGTAAACACCAAAAAATCCAATTAATAAAGGAACAAACAGTTCTCAAAAGAAATACAAATGGCCAATAAATATATGAAAAGATGTTCAACATCCTTGGATATCAGAGAAATGCAAATCAAAACTACATTAAGATCCCATCTCACCCCAGTCAGAATGGGAGTATCAACAAAACAATAACAAATGCTGGCAGGGGTGAGGCAAGAAGAACCATCATACACTACTGGTGGGAATATAAATTAGTACAGCCATTATGGAAATCAGTATGGAGGTTCCTCAGAAAACTAAAAATAGTACTACCACATAACCCAGCTATATTACTCCTAGACATACACCCAAAGGAATCCAAATCAACATTCCACATAGACACCTGTAATTTCATGTTCATTGCAACATTGTTCATAATAGCCAATGTACAGAATCAACCTAGATATCCATCAATAGATGAGTGGATAAAGAAAATGCCAGCTGGATGTCATGGTGCACATCTGCACTCCTAGCAACTTGGGAGGCTAAGGCAGGAGAATTACAAGTTTGAGGCCAGAGGCAGCCTGCACAATTTAGACCTTGTCTCAAAATTGAAAATGAAAAAAGGGGCTGGGGGTGTAGCTCTGTGGTAGAGTACTTGCCTATTATGCACAAGACCCAAGATTCAACACCATAGTACTGAGCAAGAGGTTAGAAAATGTGGTATATATACACAATGGAATTTTATGCAGCCATACAGAAGAGTGAAATTATGTCATTTGCAGGAAAATACATGGAACTATAGATCAGCATATTAAACAAAATAAGCTAGACTCTCATATGGAGAATCTACAATTTTATATATATGATGAAAATAAAAGTGGGACTATTATCTGAAGGGGGTAGAAGAAAAGTTGGAGAGAGAGGAAGCAGCAAGGTGGGTAATGATGGGGTGAATAACAGTAAAGTACAAGATATAATTGTATGAAAATGCATAATGAAAATTATCATATAATTCAAATAAAAATAATCATAACTTGAAAATATCTAATTTTAATAGAATTTTACACAGAACAGGAGACAGTGGAGGAATTTACTGCTCTTGGCAAGTACAGACTGATAGAATTTTCTCTTCTCTCTGTTTAAGCTTTGGCTCCCTCAATGACAAGACCATACTTCTCATAAATGTTATTTTCCTTCTACTTGTTGCCTCTACTTCTTTGAAAGTTCTCTACCTGCTATTCTTTCTGGTCTTAAAGAATGAAATTTTAAGCTGCGTGAAAAAACAAAAATCAACTCTTAGGCTTACTTCTGAGTTGACCTTTTTTATATAGGTATATATTATAATAAAGTCTCTTGTAGAAAGCATATGAAATAGCCTTTTAATATAGTGTGAACACAGGAAATATTAAAATCCAAAACCAAAACATAATAACAACACAATAAACCCCACCAGAATCCTACTATCCTTTTTTAAAAAAACATTTGCAAATGAGTACATTTAGTATAAACATTATACTAAAACAGAAGCTCATTCATCTAATGAGCTCAAACTGGGCCTCAATACAAATTGGCATAATTTATAGAGAAATATCAATAGTTAGTCCTATTTTATACTGAAAACTACAAAATGTGTACATGAATTTTTTAAAAACTTCTTTTTGAGCACGGTTCTAAAAGACGAACTAGCGTTTCCACAGAAACTTTTCTGTGTACAATGATATGTGGTAGTGTGCAATTTCCCTAGGAGGAGCCAAGACTGCTGGTAATGTTCCTGCTGCTGCTGCTGCTGCTGTGGTTATATCTAAGGAGAGAAAAACTGAGGAAAATAATCTGCTTCTAGGCTTGAAGAAAGAATTAAAATATTTCTATTTTAAAATCTAATAATTTTAAACCCTAAAAACAATCTGTAATGTTTTTGTGTTGAAGTACTGTTAAGCATCCCTGAGGGTTAGCATAATATCTTGCTCTATTTTCTCCTGTCCCATGTAACACCCAGGCCTCTTTCCAAGTCACTGATATCTACTGTAGAATAGTAATAAATAGGGAGCTAAGGTATTTTAAAATTATTGCTTCACATACTCATGAGAATGCTTTGCTTCTTGATTTTAATTTCAAATGCAGGTTTGCAGAACATTTTATGCTTTTCTCTAAAAAAAATTAGTTGTAAAAACTAAATTAAGTTATTCTTTATTTATATGATCCTCACTGGTTTTTGTTTCCTGTAAGGTTAATGGGTTTTTGGCAAGAAATAGCATTCACCACTCCTGGATTATATATTAAGATATAGAATTAAATTATCTTCCCTCACATTCAGAAATTAACTGAATTAAAATCAGTAAAAATTTTATTCAGCCCCCACTAGGTAATAGGCACTGTGGGAGATAAATATAAGACCTGCCCTTAAAATGTTTGCCTAGATTCTCTATTGTCCAAACCTAAGGTATGCTTTCAATAATGCAATAAATCATTTCAATTTCCTAAAACTGACTCATGAGATCTACCATTTCCTCTGAACCTCACAAAAATCCTGCCTACTCCAACACATTATAGTTGAGTAAAAAGTAAAATGTGACAATGTTCCCACTGGTGAATGATAAACTTCCACAAAGTAGGTATAACCAGTAAGAAGGGAGCAGGGAAGGATGAGAAGAAACAGAGAGAGGAAGAGCAAGAGGGGGAAAAGAGATTATCATCACTAAGTTTTCTGTTTTTAGATAACCAGGACCAAAATTTAAGAAGAAAAACATGAAATTTTCTTACACCAAAATGAACACTTATAGTTCCTTAGAGAAATATATATGGGAAGTTGACTCGAATAAAAAAATGTTTACACCTATACACCACCTAATATTCCTGACCAACTAAGCCAGTGTCAGAATATGATCAAGGATGCAAAACAGAACTTGCCTTTTTTACATTTTAAACAGTTGAAAGAGCATATGAATGAAGAGAGAGAAGAAAACTGTCAAGACTGGTCCAATGACATGCTTATAACCTCCTTCACCTCATCATTTGAAGCAAATAAAACAGTCTCTATCATCCTGTCCTTCTCATATAACTGTTTGCAGAATTCAGAACTGGAATTTCCTAATACTTCTTATCACTTGGCTTCTAAATAATTTGGATTGAAAATATCCATTTTGATTCGTTTAAAATTGTACTTCCTTTTCCTATTAGATGCTGTTTGCACTGTTGTCAAGAGAGTAAGTATTCATTCAAGTGGCTGGTACTGCTTTTCCGGGGTTGGTTACAAAGATAGGAAGTTGACAGTAGACAAGAAGAAACCTGTTTTCATCATCATTATGCTTTCCTGTAACCTGATGGGCAATAAGAAGTTGGGTACCATATTTAACTATGTCCTTTCCCTGTTCTTTTAAAAGTTTATGTTTAATCCTCATTCATAAAGTCTCAGCATGCTTCCTTCTTTCACAACCTCTACTACAAACTGTAATGGAAAAGCTACCTTGTGGTACTTTATATAACTTCAGTCTTTTCAGGAGGGGCTGAGATTTAGCTCAGTGGGTAGAGCGCTGCGCTGCAGTCTCTGAGGTCCCGAGTTCAATTCTCAGCACCGCAAAAATGGGAGAAGGGCCTGGCAATCCACTCCCAAGGCAATCCCGAAGCACTCAGCCATTGAAAACCCTCTGAGGGTCGCTATGAGTCGGATACCGACTTGATGGCACCTAACAACAACAACATCATCTCTGGCAATTTGACATTAGTACCATTGATCTACCTTACACTTAGTCTTTTTGATTTGTTTATTTTCTTTTAATTCCAGTTTATTTCTCCAGAAGTGGGTTTTCACTATCTACTTGTTGAAAACCTTTTTTAACATTAATTTTCAAATTAGGTATTGGTCAAAGGTTAAAGATCAGCTCTGCAACTTTTAAAGATTTGCAGACCAAGCCAGAAAAGTAGAGTCTAGTTCACTTTTGTGGAAAGAGCAATACAGACAACTTGGAAAGTATTGCTTGAAGATTCCAAGATCCAAATCTTACTGAAAATATTTGAGGCTGAATTTCATTTTTCTCCTCATCTAAGAAAAAGGTCTTACTTAAAACCTATTTGGAAAGCTCCTAATATTTCTCAGTCATCACATATCTTTTCCAGACCAACATTCCAATTGGTACAATGCAAACAAACCACCAAATAAATTCTACCCAAGATATTCTCATACTAAAATTTAAAGAAAGTGCTAGGAAAATGCATCTTAGGATCTGCCAAACTGCAAACATTTGAAAACAAATAAGAACTCTGATGTTTTATCAAGTCCAAAAAGCCAAAGGCCACTTCTATTTAGGAATCTGTGTGATTCTGAGCACCTACTTACAATTCACAGTCTCTAAGTGTCAAAGGTCAAAATCACCAGAGAATTAATAAAACTGAAGCTCTGAGTAAATAACTTCAAACAGCTAAACTGTGTCAAAAAGATTCACACATAGTTTATCTCTTCAGAGAAGTCCCCCCACCCCATTCAAAGTAGCATTTTAGCCTCAGGATTCCCTTTCATTCACCACGGATCACCTACATTCTCACTCATGGTTATTAGAGCAAATCATGGGGTGATGAGAACTTGGCTTCCTCCATCTTAATAAAACAGTTCAAGTCCTGGAGGCAGTTAATCCCAGGAAGGCTTTGTGATCCTATCCCCTGACATGTTTGATAAATATGGAAATTGTAAAATGTTCTGACTTGTTAAAATTTTTCAGCTTGCTTAACATGCTCTTTGGCCTCAACATGCACAAAGTGCTGACTTGGCATGCCTAGAGCCTCCATCACCTTCTCTTTGTGTATACACTGACATCCCCTGAAGCATAAATAAGTCACATTTCACAAAGAAGTGTTTATTCTACCGTCTAAGAGGGACTCTGCTTTTCTCAAGGAAACAGAAGTATGGCAAAAGAGAGGGAACAAGGGTGTGTACCAAAAAAAAAAAAAAAGTGGCAGAAAGGAAAAAAAATCACTCCGTTTTAAATGATAGCAAAATTGAAGTGTATTTAAGAACTCTGGGCTCAGAAGAGGTGTATCTACAGTTGGTTAATGAAGAAATCTTTCAGAGTCTGAAATTACTATAGTAAGAAACAAGTATTGCTTGTTTCTTGCTTTAAAAATTGTAACGAACAATATACGGTATTTTTTCTCCCCCACTATACTAACCAGGATGAATAATGTAGTTTTCTTTCAGTGCCTCCTTGAATTCAAATGAGTCAACTCCCCTTTAGCACTATTCAAACTTAAGAAAAGAAAATACTATTATGACCTGTATCTGGCCACCAATGAGCAAGAAAACAAGCTCTGGTCTCATGAATAGGTCCAACTCCTACTCATCTTAAATTACCATCTTTGAGATTGAACAAATAGCCCTATAAATACCAAGAAAGAGGGCCTGTAAATGTACAAACCAGTGCAGTATCTACAAACTCCGAGGACACAGAATTCAAAAGAATACTCTATGAAGAAACCACAAAGACAATTGTTGTTGTTGTTGTGTGCCGTCGAGTCGGTATCCGACTCATAGCGACCCTCAGGGTTTTCAATGGCTGAGTGCTTCGGGATTGCTTTGGGAGTGGATTGCCAGGCCCTTCTCCCATTTTTGCGGTGCTGGGAATTGAACTCGGGGCCTCAGAGACTGCAGCACAGCGCTCTACCCACTGAGCTAAATCCCAGCCCACAAAGACAATACACAGTGCAATTCTGGTGATACACCAGAAGACTTTAGAATCTACAGCCAGCTACATTCATCACAGACATGTCTGATATTTTCAGATCCAACCATCAAATTCCCAACCCTTTGACCATTTCCAAAGACTGCCTTTATGGGATCTCTGGAGGCTGCTGATTATATTACATGCAAAGCTATGAAAGCAACAGCAAAGTGGAAAGCAGAAGGATTCATGGTAGAATGAAAACAAGTCTCACGGATGCAGGGGCAGGAAGGTCTTAGTAGAAAAAAACATAAGCAGTCAAAGAGCTGGAGGGAGATGGAAAGAAGCTAAGAAGCAAGATGGCATAAACACTATTAAAGCCATACTAGAATAATTGAGAATTAGCTCTAGGCCTGCAGATAGTTCCCAGGGCCTAGGTTTCGGGTAGGCAGGAAAAGAGTGGCCAGGGCATTCCAAAGGAGATGAATTGCATCGGTGTCTGCTGAGGAAGGAAACAATGGGAGAAAAGAGTGAAAATACTGACCTCTAAGCTTGCAGCCATACCACTGTGGCATCCAATCCCATCAGATGTAGGAAGCTAAGCAGGGTCTGGCCTGGTTAGCATTAGGAATGAAAGACTGTCTGGGAACACCAGGTGTTGTATGCTTGGGAGAAGGACCCACCAACCCACTCCCAAAACAATCAGCCATTGAAAACTCTATGAATGGCAGAGAAGCACTGACAATACTGTTTTACCTGTTGTACACAGGGTCACTATGAGTCGGACACCAACTCGATGGCACCTAACAAGAACAACAACAACAACAAGCCTCATCTTGGTAGCTCAATTAAGGAAAGAAGGAAAGTGGACAAAAGATGACACTAGGGGAGAAAAATAATTAAAATGGTTGAGAATATTATCACTTACCTTTCCATTGATATCAGACTTCTTTAAACTAGTTATAACATAGACCAGTATGAAACAACACATAAAGAAAAGATCAGCCAAATCAATGACCATGTTATCTATCTCTCTTGGGGGAGGCAGAATGCCCAGGAATCAGTGAGCCTCAAACCTTAATGTGCATGAGAACCACCTGAGGAATCTTATTAAAATGCAGATTCTAATTAAAAACATCTGATGTGGGACCCTAGATTGTACATTTCTAACAAGCTCCCAGATGATGCTAATGCTGCTGTGTGTAACAAGGAATGGCATGGATCTTGATCTGGTAAATTCTGGCTTGCCTAGGACCTTGGACAAGTTACTTCTCTTATTTCTCAGTTTCCTCATTTGTTAAAGGGACATAGCAGTGCTTACTTCATAACACTGCTGTGAGTAATAAACAAGCTATTCACCCTAATGCCTAGTCATTATTATCACTAGCACATTATTTCTCAAAGTGTAGCATACATGCATTGGTGGCACAAAGAAAAACTTTTTAAAAATGTAGTTGTTAGGCAATATTTTTTAAGAGGCATTGGGGGAAAAAAGTCATCTTAAACTCAAGATTTCATGGATATTATCAATTAAGATAAAACTAAGTTTAAAAAGAAGTAACAAGGCACTGTGGCACACCCCCAACTAACCCCAGCAACTGGGGAGGCTGAAGCAGGAAGATCTTGAGGGTTTTTTAAAATTATTATTGGAAATTCTTAATGTACACCTTAATGTGATTCATTCTGACATGGTTTTCATTGTGACATTTCCATATATGCATTTTGATGTACATTATTCATATAGGTTCCCCCTTACCTTCCCCTATGCTTCCCCCCACCCCACATTCCCCATCTAAGTCTTCTCTATCTCTTACTTGGTAATATTTTTCTATATGTCCTTGGGTTCCAGTTCTGTTTAAGATAGAAACTTTTCCTGTAGTGGTCTTTGTTTTTTTCTTATTAGAACAATTGCATGCATTTTCTAGACTATTTATATTGACACCATTCTTATCCTTTTCCCCCCTTTTATTTTGATCCGACCTTTGAATAGGATTTTTCCTTCTTATAATTTTGATTCAGCTCCCACATATGAGTGAGAACATGTGGTGTTTCTCTTTCTGAACTTGTGTTCGTTCTCTTAAAATAATTTTCTCTAATTCCATCCATTTTGCTGCGAATGACCTTATTTCATTTTTCTTGATTGCTGAGTAGTATTCCATTGTGTATATGTATACCATAGTTTTTTTTATCCATTCTTCTGTTGAAGGGCACTTTGGTTGATTCCATATCCTTGCTATTGTGAAAAGTGCTGCATTGAACATGGAGATGCAGGTGTCTCTGTGGTATGATGACCCATCTCCCTTTGGGTAAATTCCCAATAGTGTTATAGCTGGGTCATATGGTAGATCTATTTTTAGTTTTTTAAGATACCTCCATATTGTTTTCCACAGTGGTTGGACCAATTTACAGCTCCACCAACAATGTAAGAGTGTTCCTTTTCCCCGCAACCTCGCCAGCATTTGTTGTTGTTTTATTGAAGATCTTGAGTTTTAAGCCAGAGGCAGCCTGTGCAACTTAGTCTCAAAATAAAAAATTTTCAAAAGGGGCTTAGGGTGTAGCTCAGTAGTAGAACAACTAACCTAGCACATATAAGGCCCTGGATTCAATCTCCTAGTACTGCAAAAAATATATAAATAAATAATAAAAGAATAAAAAGTAAAAAATTTAAAAAGGCCTAGGGTACAGCTCATTGGGAGAACACTTGCCTAACCTTTGCAAGACCCTGGATTCAACCCTCTAGTACTACCAAAAACAAAGTACAATAAAAAAATTACTAAGTATAAGAGGTACATCCATATAACATAAATGATAAGGGTGTTTGTTACTCAGTTGTCTAAAGTTTGGGAAACATCAGTGAACACAATGAAAGCAGACTCTTAGCCATATTATCCAATTATAAGGAGCAGGTGTGTGATAGAGTTATAAATGCATTTCAATGCCATCTAATCGTTCAAGTCTTAGAAATCACACACCTGTAATCCCAGTGACTCAGGAGGTGGAGGCAAGGAAGATCATAAGTTCGATGCCAGAGGCAGCCTGCGGAACCTAGTGAGACTTTGATTCAAAATAAAAAGTAGAAAATAAAAAAATGGGCTGGAGGTACAGCACAGTGGTACAACACTTGCAAAGTATGTGTGAGGCCTGGAATTCAACCCCAAAGTACCACCTTTAAAAAAAAAAAAACCCTCAATGAAGTTATTGTTTTTTTTTTTTTGTACTAGTAGGCTGAATGTAAGCCTCAAACATACTTTGCAAGTGCTCTTCCACTGAATTGCTCCCTCTAGCCAGCTTTTTTTTTTTTTTTAATTTTGAGACAGGGTCTCACTAAGTTATACAGTCTGCCTCTGGCCTTGAACTTGCTATTCTCCTGCCTCTGCCTCCGGAGTCCCCAAGATTATAGGCAAGTGCCACAGCACCTGTTCTAAATGATATTCTTACACATACACAGCTCACAAAACTTCTGAAAATTTAATCATTGGCCCTTGGGAGCTGGTAAAGGCTGGTTCCAGTACAACACTGGCTATGAACCACGTTGCACACATTGCTGCTATTGACACCAGATTTACATGCAATTTTGAGTTTTTGAAGTTAAAAATTTCTTGGATAAATGCAGTAAATTTTGTGTCTCCAAGAGATGTCAATAACAACAAAAATAAACCTACAAATATTACAATCTGTCTGTTTTATATAGTCAAGCTTGTGATTAACCATGGAAAATATGTAACATGTCTGCTCTTAAGCTTTTAGGAAACCAAATAATAAAAGCACCTTGGCATCTGAGGGAGAGGGGAATGTAAGCAAGAGATATTGGATTGGGGGGAAAAGGTACATCAAACTAATAATAAAGATACTTATATTGGTTTTTACAAATAAAACTTGTCGTTGGGTACTGTAGCACACAACTATATTCCCAGCAATTTGGGAGACTGAGGCAGGAAAATCATGAGTTAGAGGTCAGAGGCAGCCTATATAACACAAAGAGACCCTGTCTCAAGGAATGAAAAATAAAAAAGGAGCTAGTGTGCTGCTCAGTGGTAGAGCACTGCCTAAGACGTGCAAAGCCCTGGGTTCAACCCCAGAATACTGCAAAAAATAAAACCTGTCAGAAAAACTTAATTTGCTAAGGGAACCAACAATAAATGGCTACTTATAAAACAAATCATAATGATTTGTTCTACGAGACAATATAACCACAATATAAATGCTTTAGATGTCAACATTATACGCCAGTATCAACTTCTTGATTTGTAAATGGTAAAAGAGGAAATTATAAGCGAATCCGAAGCTATTTCACTAATCCTTCTAGCTAAAGTAAATCATTCAGAGAATTAGAGAATTTATATTCCATGAAATGGTCATTTCTGATGTTAACTAGTACTTTTAAAGACTTTCAAACAAAGTTTGCATTACTCTGATAAATCTTTGGAAAACAAAATCCAATTAAGTTGCTCCTTGGAATAGTTCAGATAATGAGTTTTATATTTGAAAGATGAAAGCCAACTACCTTCCCTTTCAAGGAGAATATGCTTATATGATGATTTTCCAAAATCTTCTGTAAAATTCTATGGGATTGTTTATTTCAAAAGTAAGTCTTCAAAGCTGGGGAAAATGTTTATCTCACAAGATGGAACATATGGAAAACTTTACAACTGTCAAGTGCTATTACATTGCAAAACAAACACATAGAAGAACACAAAGGGGATAAATGTAGTGATGGTTGTTCACAAACTGAAGATGCAGGAGGCACATGTAAGTGTTTACAAAAATTGCAATGTTTAAGACATCAGCAGGACAGTGGTGCTAACCTGGACCTGATAAAAAGGTTGTATGCAATAGATTCAGCTGTTCCTTTTGAATTATAACACAGGTTTAGACATGCAAGTTAATTTGAGAAGAAGCCCTTTAAAAAAAAAGGAAAAGAGAAAAACAATTTCTATCCTGTGTTAAAAGTCCAAAATAACCATTACAGATATTTTAAAAATATTTTTAAAAATGAGTCAAACAACTAAAAACATAAAATCGAGTGGTATTCTAACAAAATGTAGTCAAAAATTAACAAATTATCATAAGGCAACAAGGTTAGCTTTTTAAAAAAACTTTACAGAAATATAGATTCATGGGTTAAGCTAATTTTTAAATTTAGTTCATTTTTGCAATGCTTTTCAGGTTTTAAAGGAATGGGGGAAGGCCCTAAATCTAAATTTTCAGATATAGGACATTGCAGTTCTCTCTCTCAATGTGGTCTAGTACAGGAATATATATTTCAAAAAGTCTGACTTTTACACATAAAGTTTGAATGAGAAATAACAATTTTCCCCAAGTTCTCAATAGCAGCAGTCCCCTGAAGAGAAAGTCTAGGTTGAGTATAAAGACAGAAAAGTAATTCCCAGGAAATAAAAGCACTTTTGGCCCAAAGCTCACATGTACTAAATGCAGAGGCTGCAATGAGGGTTGAGTATTCTATTTTCTTCCTCTATTCATTACTTTAATAGGCAAAGAATAACCAAACAGCAAAACTCTGACAGAAGCACATACTTTCCACACACCCAAAATGCCAAAGGCCTGTTTAGAGAAAGGCCACTCTACTTAAACCTAAGGGCCAGAATGAGGAAATGTTTCTGAGCAAGAAGTCTATTTCTGCCTCTACTGTTGCCTCATTTTGTAATTCAAGTGAAAAGATATCAGTTCCATATTTGGCTTTAAATATCAACATGGAGTCACATAAGCTCTCCTTAGCTCCCTAGGACATTGTGAAGCTACAACAAATAAGATGCATTAAAAACTTTCAACTCTTGGAGTCGGCAGGGGTAGGGAGGTGAATTCTGACAAAGGCAGGAAAGGTTTTCGAGATTCCTGAGAGGCAGATGGTGGTCAAAGTGGAACACAAGGAAAAGATAAACCACTAACACAGGAAGATGCATGTTAACTCTTCTTATTTTCTAGATAAACATGGATTTTTGAAACTAACCCCATAAACTGCCCTATATATCAGATCTAATTTCCATTTCTGTAACATCCACTTATGCCATCACTATAAGACATAATTTCTGAACAAGTACATGTCAACTAGAAAAACCAGATTCATGAATAGAAAACTAGAGAATAAAATCAGGGTGCTTGGTTTCTAGCCCTGGCTCCTGAATCTTAAAAGAAGAAGAAGAATTAGAAACTTCGTATTAAAAATCAGTTTCAGGCCTCTTTATAGTCCCTTCTTCCTCTTTCATGAGAAGTCATCATTATGGCTGCCAAGAGTCTTGGTGGGAAAATGACTTTGAAAGATGAAACAATTATACTTAATTGAACCTTAGTTTCTGGATATATGCCAGTATTTGCATTGAAGTTATTAAGGACTGGCGCAGAGTGTTTTCAGTTGAATCTTCTCTCTAAAGACTCTCAGGTCTGTAATTCCTGGAATTTCTACTTTTTAACCATGAAAGTAGAATGATGGCAGTAGCTTTGTTCTTATTTTCTCTAGAAGGTTAAGTCACAATAGCTCCACACATCTCAAATATTGGATACTTACCAACATACTATCTGACAACCGAGCAGCATTTAGAGGAAATATTTGAAGGAAGTGGTTAAGATGGGGAACCTGCACTGATTGCAGTTCCATGTCCATCTGTGGATATATTTTTCTCATAGAAACAGGGTTATAAATGAGCGGTAGAATCAACTTTTTAGACTGTTAAGGTTATAAAATAATTATAAGGAAAGTGTTTCCTTGCATATTAGTACTCAACAATGGGGAGATTAACGTACAATTTCTTATTTTCACATCCCAATTACGAATGGAACTCAGGATATGTTAATTTGTGAGAAAATAATTCTTTACTCTTTTAAGACCTGAGTTAATCTTCCTTATATTAATTGATATTTTCATGAAGAATTTAAGTATGTAGGGAAAACAAAAGCAGCTCATTTTTCAGCACTGTAAAACTGACATGCTGCCAATCTTCCAAACACACACTTTAAGTTATTTTTAAAAACAGAAAGAAAAGAAAAAAGTTAGATTTTGGAAATAAGAGATAAAACAATTAAATCCATGAGTATAGACTGTCCATATAATTTATATCCAGCACCACAAAAATGGGAGAAGGATGTGGCAGTCCACTCCCAAAAACAATCTTCATTCAGCCATTGAAAACCCTGTGAGGGTTGCTATGAGTCAGAGTCCATTTGAGGACACCCAACAACAATAATCAGGAGAAGGACGTGGCAACCCACTCTCGAGGCAATCCCGAAACAATCAGCCATTGAAAACCCTATAAGGGTCGCTATGAGTTGGGCACGACTTGATGGCACCTAACAACAACAACAACAACAACAACATAATTTATATGAGGGAAAAGAACTGAGAAAATTAATCAGTCCAAAAGAACCAGAGATCATATTGCAATCAGGAAGCCAACCTATCCCAGGATGAATTTAGAATATATTTAACTTTGGAAGCTTAGTTAATTCCCTTCAGTCATATCCTTCTCTTCTTTCTGCTTGAAATTGAAGAAACATGGTAGTAAAATTGCATAGTTTGCAACATTACAAATCCCAAACTCTTCAACTGAGCCCTCCAGGTTCTCTGGGTTTGGGTATTGCCAACAGTGAATTTTCTTTTAATGGAATGATTTGCTTTTTCTCCCTAACAGACTTTTAATTTGGGAACTTCATTACCCTAGCTGGCTACATTACCTTCCTCAAGAGACTTTAAGACAAGAGATTTACCCTTTTAGCAAAAAGTGTTATCTTTATCTTCATAAAACTGTGAGCAAGGAAAAGCTATTATTTTCATTATTTAATTATCTATATTTGAGGTTGATTTTGAATCACATGGGGTTATATACATAAACTATCCTCTCAACATTCCTGTTGTAGATTTAAGGCAAATAATGCTTACTGACTGAAAACAAAAAAAGCTGGGCATGGTGGCACATGCCTGTGATCCCAGCTCTCAGGAGGCTGAAACAGGAGAATCTCAAGTTCAAGGTCACACTGGGCTACATAGCAAGAACCTGTGTCAAGAAACCAAAAGAAGTAAATTTTTCAAGATAAAAGCAAAACCACAATCCAACTAATCTGTTCTGGGTTAATATGAGCTCTGAAAAATCCTATCTTCCAGTGGTATAAAAAGGCCGGTAATTTCAAGATTAGGAATATTTCTAATTATTTTTTTGACACAGATTACATTATCAAATGGTGAAAAAGTCAATAGTCACACAAGAAAGGCAAGGAAAACTAAAGCACAGTGATCCTTTTGTATCTCAGATTTGAGAAGGAAAGACTATATATTCTCAGGAACAACACCAACACAATCCGTATCAACTACTTTCCATAAGGAATCTTTCATAAATAAAGAAAATGCTTCTTAGCTAGCAGGTTGGGGCTGGGATTTAGCTCAGCTGGTAGAGCGCTGCGCTGCAGTCTCTGAGGTCCTGAGTTCAATTTCCAGCACCGCAAAGATGGGAGAAGGACCTGGCAATCCACTCCTAAGGCAATCCCGAAACAGTCAGCCATTGAAAACCCTATGAGGGTTGCTATGAGTCAGATACCGACTCGACAGCACCTAACAACAACAACAAGCTAGCAGGTTATATTTGTCCACACTTATCCATGGTGGATATGTTCCAAGATGTTCCTCAGGTACTTGAAACTGAGGATAGTACCAAACCCTGCATATTCTATGGCCTCTCCTATACATACATACGTATGATAAAGTTTAATTTATAAATTAGGTACAGTAAGAGATAAACAACAATAACTAGCAATACAACAGAGAATTATAATAATAATAATACTATAAGTAAACCATAAGTAAAACCATAAGTAAGGAAGGTGGTATTAGTTACCCACATTCAACTGCATTTGGCAAATATTAAATGGAAAATTCTAGAAATAATTCATAAGTTTTAAATAACATTTGCAGTCACTATGTTATTTCTCATTTTGAGTTGTGCCACATCAGCAAAAGGAGGCCCCAGGGGCTTTATTCCACTCCCATCATTGCAGTCAACTCTACTTTAAGGAAGTAACTGTTCCCCAGTTTCTTGAATGCCTTCCATCCAGGGGGCTCATTTTCTAGCACTAAATTTGACAATGCTGCTCTGCTATTCATAGAGTCTTCAGTGACTAATTATCTCAGGATGGGCTGGGGTTTAGCTCAGTTGGCAAAGTGCTGCTCTGCACTCTCTAAGGCCCTGGTTTAATCCTCAGCACTGAAAAATGGGAGAAGGACTTGGCAACGCACTCCCAAAATAATTCAGTCATAGAAAACCGTATGAATATCAGAGAAGCACTGACATAGTGCCAGGTACAGTACCAGGGAGTGTTTCATTCTGTTGTACATAGGGTCTTTCCAACTCAATGGCACCTAATAACAATAGTTGTTTTGCGAGTGGGCTGCTGGGTCCTTCTCCGCAGTCTCTCTTAGCCTGGAAACTCAGTGAAACCTGTCTACCATGGGTGCTCGTGCTAGTATCTGAAATACTAGTGGCATACCTTTCAGCATCACAGCAACACAGAAGTTCCCACAGCACAACAATCTGACAGAAGTGGGGCATGGTAGCACACACCTATGATCCTAACATTCAAGAGGCTAAAGCAGAAGATTCCAAGTTGGAGGCCAGTCTAGGCTATGTAGGTGGGAGACTGAATGAAATTTGGCAGAAGTGTTGATGTTGTTATATTTTACATTCAAAAGCATTCAAATAGGAAACAAAACTCTAGTGTTTGCAGTACAGAATAAAAACAAACATTAAAACATTTAGCCAGGCATGGTGGTGCACACCTGTAATCCCAGCAGCTCCAAAGGCAGATGTAGGAAGATTGCAAGTTCGAGACCAGAGGCAGTCTGTATAATTTAGCAAGACCCTGTCTCAAAAAAAAAAAAAAAAAAAAAAAAAAAAAAAAAAAAAAAAAAAAAAAAAAAAAAAAAAAAAAAAAAAAACTAAAAAAAATGGGCTGGGGATGCAGCTCAGTGGTACAGCACTTGCAAAGCATGCAAGCATGAGGCCCTGCATTCAACCCCCAGTACTAAAAAAAAAAAATTAAAAATAAGGGAATATGTAAGAACAGAAAATAAGATCACATAAGACACTGAAAAGCAGCATTACTATTTTCCACACTTACATTTAAAGAAATATTCAAAGATAAATACAAGAATACTATATGTAGCTCCAAACCCTAACATATATTGTTATAAAAGATTTTTCTCCAGAGTGAATTGTTTATCAACAATTAACAAAGTTTTACTGAGTGTTTACTATAACTTAGGCACTATGCTAGAGAATGTAGGGAATATATTAATAAATAACAACAACAAAAAGACATGGCTCCTGACCTCAAAGATCTTGGGAAGAGACAGGGAACAATAAAGAGCTATGATCACAGAGTAATACGGAACAGATCTTGGACACTAGTCTACAGAGAAGGTCACTTTAGGAAGTAAAGTTTAGGTTGATATCAGAGGTTAAGGAGGAATCAGATGAAGATGGATGGTGAAATAAGCAGAGCAACAGTATGTACAAAAGCTTACAGGCAAGAGAGCTGAACACACTAGAAAGAAATTAAATTGCAATTGTGGTGCAAGAAAAGCTAATAGGTAAGTAGAGCTAATTAAGGAGCTCTGCTCTAAGGGTAGCAAGAAGTTCTTGAAATGTTCACAAAGGGGAATAACATTATATGCTTTGCATTTTTTAGAAGATCACTCTTATCAGATAGGAAAGGAATGAATGGGAAAAGGCTACTGCCACAATCCTATGAGAGGTAATAGTGCCTTGGACTGGAATGATGGCAACCAAAGAAGAAGAGAAGTAGAAAAATTTGGAAATTATTTAAAGATAGAATTTCCAGAACTCTGATTGATGATGATGGGGTGTAGGGAAGTCAAAAGAAGGAGACAAGGGTATCTCCTTAAGCTTCTGACTTGAACCTCTACAAGATAGTCACTGAAAGTCAAACAGGCTTGGAGAGGGATGAGTGGAAAAGTAGAGAGATTAGGAATAAAATTTGGAAGCCAACCTGAAGTGAGCTCTGAAATGAGCAGGAGGGAAAAGGTAGATAATAGCTGTGATGGGAAAGACAGAAAGAGAGAGAGAGAGAAGGAACAAGCGAGAGCACACTAGCTAAATGTGCACTTGAAATAGTACTATATTTTAAGGTGAGAGACACTTAATAAGGCTAGGAGCCAGTAGAAAGGAAAGTAATCATAATACAAGGACTTTTCTGCTGAGTGCTTACTATGTACCAGCCACAGTGTTTAGTTCTTTAAAGATATTATTTCTTTTAATCTTCACAACAACCCTATGACATTGGTATTATTATCTTCAACTAACACATAAGGAAACTAACACCAAGAGATATTATATACTTTGCCCAAGATTTCATAGTAAGAGACATCAAATTTGAATCCAAGTATGTCTCACTGCAAAGTCCATACTCATAATCACTAGGCTGCATAAAGGATTTACAAGGAAGACAGAAGTAAAGAAAAATCAAGGTCTTTCTAAAGCGAAAGAGTACAGAACCCAAAGCTTTAGGAAAAGAAGGAAAATATTTTCTTTCCAAACATAGGGCACAGAGGGAAAAATACCTATGTGAGAAGGTTTGTAGTTTTGATGGCAGACAAGGAAGGAATTTTCCATCTGAAGATTTCTGTTCTATCAACTTGGAAGTAGTCATTTGCTGAGTATCATGAGAGAATTGATACATAAGATGTTTAAGAAGAGTGAAAGATAACTGAAATGGTCATTCATTCACTCAACAGATATTTCTGAGTACCTACTATGCATTTGGGGCTGGGATTTAGCTCAGTTGGTAGAGTGCTGCTCCATACTTTCTGAGGACCCGGAACCTCAAAAAAAATGGGAGAACAATGTGGTGGTCTACTCCCAGAGACAATCCCAGAACAACCAGCCATTGAAAACCCTATGAGGGTCACTATAAGTTGGACCTGACTCGACAGCCCCTAACAACAACAACAACTATGCATTGTGTACTATTCTAGGCACTGGGTTATAACAATTAAAGAAAAGTGTTCCTTTCTTATGATCTTACTTTGCAGGAAAACATCTAAAATGAATAAGTCATCATATAAGGTAATTTTGCCTTGTGATACTGTAGTAACAGACATTTAGCAAGGCAATGTGATTGAGAATGTCTAAGGAGAATTACATTACACAAGGTGCACTACGAAAGATGTATATGATGCAGTGGATGCAAGCTGAGACTTGAAGAAGCCATGTGAAGCCTGTCATCATGGAGAATGGGAGAGGAAATTATTTAGGGAATAAAACTAGATTGCTGAGAGACCACATGAGGTGAGTGCCCATATATTTGTAGTGGCATTGATCTGCTTCACTCTATAATGGTTTTTTCATATCAACTCGGCCGCTCAGAAGCAATCACAGAAAAACCTAAGGAACCCACTGTTGGGAATATACCAGACAGATAAGGCTGATAATGGGGCTCAAGAGTTACATTTGACAAGAAGGAAGTTAGTTATGGTCCATGAAATCTAAACTGGGAAAAAAAAAAAAAAAGGACATTGGGGAACCTGTGCCACAGAAATTCCAAGTCTCCTTAAAGGTCAAACAGTATATGTACTGAAAAGATAAGGCAGTTATGGTCACAAAGGGAAACATCTGAATTTTAGGAAAGGGGAGACAGTAGATGGAAAAGCAGCATGGAAAAAAAGATATCAAAGACGTGGTTTGAGAGAGAGAAACAGAGAGAAAAAAGAGAGGGGGAAAAGGGAGGAGGAAACAAGGATATTAGAAGAATAATAATGAGGAAAATGGAGGTATAGGTACAAGAAGACAGAATGAAGTGGAGAGAAGTTGGGGGTCAATTGTTAAAGACAACACAGAAAGGGAATAACTGCTAGTTTACCTAGGTCACAAAAACATCCTAAAAAAATAGCATTTCACAGCTGTCTAAAAGTGGCAGGGAAGACTTGGGAGCACAATAAGCCTGTGACAGCAAATGTGTAGGAAAATGGCAAGTATCTTCTCAGAGTGGCTGTAGGGGAAACAGCATCTCAAGGGACAGGGGAGGCCTCACATCAGGAAGAACATTCCTGAGAGTGACTCACCAAAGCCAAAATTTCAGACAGGCCTGCCCTCATTGACATCTGATCCTTATGGGAAGGAACCATTTCTCAGGGTGTGATGCATCCCTTTATGCTTCTCTTTTGCCCTGGTTCCTCTAATATGATATTAACTTAGGAGGAAATCCAAGAGAACCACTAGACTGGAACAAACATCCTTTTAGACAAATAAAAAAGAGTGGAAACAACAAACAAAGCTGCCACGTTAACATCAGAAAAGCAAAGCCGTTTGTTTAGAGTCATTTGAACAAGCAGACATAGTTTGAGGACCCAAGAGGGTTTCAGTTTCCACATCTGGTTTTTCCCCACATCCATTACAAAGATCTCTGTGAATCCACTTTAAAAGGAAAGAACTAACACTCCTTTTTATTTGCTTTAACACTCTCTCAGTAAAAGATGGCACATCCAAAGGATAAAAATAAATATTTGAGCATAAAAATTATGCTGCAAAAACATATTTATTTATATGCAAAGATGTTCTGTTTTCATTGTTGAGCATAAAAAGCAGATTATGAAATAATATACAGTCAATAACTATTTTTTTTCCAAAATGAGTCTCATGATGTAGCCCTAGCTGGCCTGAAACTCACTACGTAAACTAGCCTGGCCTCAAACTTGTGGCAAATCTCCTGTCTCTGCCTCCCAAGTGCTGGGATGATAGTGTGTGCCACCACACTCAGCTAATCATTGATTGTTTAACTGTAGTAAAACATACAAAAACTGTATCACTTTAACCATTTTCAAGTGTACAGTTCAGCAACATTGAATACATTCACAGTATGAGCAACCACCATCACCATCCATTCAGTAGGAATTATACACAATGAAGTTTTAAATATTAACATAAAAAGCCTGAACAAGTGCACACCAAAAATGTTAATAGCGGACAGGTCTATTTCATCAGTTATTCTTTCCTACTTTTTAGTCCTCTCCATTTCTTGATTTTTTTCTATGAGGAAGTGCATTTATTTCTAGTGATTTTTTTACTTTAAATATTTTAAAAGGACACTGAAAATTCAAATATTAAAAAGGAAAAACAAGATTAGAAGCCATGCTCATCACCTTGTTTGGATTTGGACTGGTAATAATTATATATTCCATGAAACATCTTGTTGTTGTTGTTAGGTGCCGTCGAGTCGTGTCTGACTCATAGCGACCCTCATAGGGTTTTCAACGGCTGACTGCTTCGGGATTGCCTTGGGAGTGGATTGCCATGTCCTTCTCCCATTTTGCGGTGCTGGGAATAGAACTCGGGACCTCAGAGACTGCAGCGCAGCGCTCTACCAACTGAGCTAAATCCCAACCCTGAATTATCTTAAGCTACTCAAATTTTCTATTTATTTTTTTAAATGGAAAATAAACCCATATTATCAATTGTCTTATAAATACTACAACACTAGAAAATAAAAATGATTACTGTAACACAGATGACTAATTGTGCCCATTGCCCACTTTCTTCTTCTTCCCAGTAATAGGAATCCCCAAAGACAATATTTCCTGGTCATCATTTTGTGGTTAGTGGTGGCCATGTGATTAAATTTTAACCAGTAAGGAAGTGCCATGTATAACTTCCCAGAAGGTACTTAAAGGAAAAGGGCACACTCTTGCTCTTCTCTCCTTCCTGCTAGCTATAATACTGATATAATAGCTGACACTCTAGCACCCTTCTTGGACCATGAGGCATCATGCTAAGGCTGAGGAAGCAATAACATGGTTGTCTTGTTTTTCTGTAATATGCAGTTATCCTAATCTTAATGGTCCTGTTATTATTGTTGTTTGGTGCCATCAAGTCGTGTCTGACTCATAGCGACCCTTATAGGGTTTTCAATGGCTGATTGTTTTGGGATTGCCACATCCTTCTCCCATTTGTGGGGTGCTGGGAATCGAACTCAGGACCTCAGAGACTGCAGAGCAGCACTCTACCAACTGAGCTAAATTCCAGCCCCTTAGTGGTTCTATTACCTTCTAAATCATCTGCTTTCCCAGCATTTCTTGTATACACTCTTCTACTTTTATCAACAGTGATCATAAAAAAACAATACCAACGGAAACTGGTTAAAAAAAAAAAAAAAAAATTCTAAAAATGACCAGTTCTCAACTTTCTTCCTACTTGAATTCTCTGTAGAATCTGCCACTGCCAACCACTTCAATCTTCTAAAACTCTTTTTTCCACTGAAGCAGTAGGTTCTGTTCTCATCAATATATCTGTTCCTTTTCAGTTTCCTTGAAAGGCTCCTCTGCAATCTGAGAGCCAATTTCTCTAAACTGTTTTGACCAGGATTTGGGGCTTTTTGCAGGTACTTAATGACTTTTTCAGTAATAAAAGTTTCCATGAAGCAGTCACTCACTCAATTATGACTAAATGCCTTAAAACTAACCATTTAATGAATGCTCAGTATATGCCAGGAACATTATATAGCTTATCTCTAAGCCTCTCAACAACTCTGCAAGCTGGGGTTTTTAGAGTTGTGTCAGAGGCCCAAATAGGAGCCCAAGTTTCACAACTGGTAAGTAGATGAGTCAAACTTTGCATCCACATTTATTTACTACTCCAAAGTCCCTTACCCATTACACCCCATGGCACACACAAGTCTCTGACTCTAGGAGTTTACAGTGTCATAGAGAGATAATCCAGGTAAATAAAAAGCTGAATAATTTCAAAGGTTAATAATAGTACATAATAAAAACACAAAAGAAATAAAAAGTATTAGGAGTTCCTAGGAGAGAAAAATCACTGAATTCAAAAGATTATGCAATGCTTCAGTTTCTCCCCCATAAAAATACAGAGAATTACTTTTTCCTTCTTCTAGTACTGGGAGGTTGAAGCCAGGACCTCCTGCATACTAGGCAAGCACTCCACCACTTAGCCACGCTCCAAATCCCTTTTTTTATTTTTATTTTAAGACAGGGTCTCACTAAGTTGCACACGCTGCCTCTGGCTTCGAACCTGTGGCCCTCATGGGATTACAGGCGAGCGAGTGGTAAGAGATATAACAATTTTGGGATAAAAGAAAAACCTTAGCAGAACTTGCTTTGACATTTAAATTAGTATCTTTAAAAACTCATCCCGAAAGCAGTTTCCTTCTACACGGTATGCTACAGGTGATTTGTTTCATCACATCTTAATCTTTGGGGGAAAAATGTCACAGAAGCTTAAGTGTGTATAAATTGTCTACTAAAGCTAACCAGTCATTGACTAAAGAGGGACAAAGAAAATAGTTAAAGGTATTTTCTAGAAGTGTGTAAAATTAGATTATCTGCTTGCATTTGAAGATAATTTGAAAAGGTCTGAGAAATTCCTTCAACAAAGTAGGATAAGCTATAAATGTCAAATAAAATTTTAACAATGCACACATTAGACAGGAATGTAGGACAGAGGGGACCCAGCCTCAGTTTCAGTACAATATACTTCCAATTTTCATAATGTGACAACTATTTATTAAGCAGTTTTTAAAATAGGTATTTCTGGAGTTAAAATTTATTTTTTAAAGTAAGATATTTTTATAAAAATTCAAAATCTTCCATGGAATCCATGATGGTTGACACATAAAATCTAGGGGCAAACACAGAATTCATCATTGATCTGTAAAAAGCAAATTCAATTTGTATGTGTTAGGTAAAAGTATTTAATTTCTAAAATAAAAGATTTATTTTGATAATGTCTTCTAATTCAACAAAAATTAGATCCATTAATTAGAATTTGGTTTTGTGACCAAAAAGTTATAGTATATTTTTATTATAAATATGAAATATGCTCATAATTAGAAATTTATGAAATGATACAAAGGATAAAAAACAGTCATATTGTCACTGTCCCAAAAGGCTAACATTTTCTTTTTCTGTTAGTATATTTACTTATTTTTTAAAATTTTTGATCAATCTATATAAATTAGATACTAAACATTTTTTATTTTTTCATTTTCACTTAACCATATGGCATTTTTGTATGTTGTTATAAAGTCTTCAGAGAAGTCACATTTAATTCTAGGAAACACACCAAAGAATTTACTTAACCACAGTTCATTTTAAACAATTAGGTGCTTCTAACTCTTGTGCTATTATTAATAATGTTTTGTGAACATTTTTGTCCTTTTTCCAATTTGCAGGTAATTTCCCTAGGATAGAGTCTCACAGTGAATTTACTAGCCAAAGTCACACAGTATACAGCAGGATCTTGGTTAAGACATATGGCAGTTGCCTTGTAATGATTTATAATGTTAACTGTTAAATTTTCAGAATTTTCTAAACCCAATTTTAAACATAGACATCATTAAAAATAAAATTTTATAAATGTATATTTACATACAAGTTATTAAAACAAATATAATAAGTACTCAAAACTCATCAATTGTTAATTATGTTATTACCTTTTACTATTACCTTTGCTTTTGAGATTATTTATGCCTATTTGATCTATTTGGTGTGAATACTATATAATGGTGTTCTGCTGCACATCTCTTCCCAACTACACATTCAGTGATGTCATGTTGATGGTCTGAATTTATCCATGATGGGAGTATTTATATCATGGAAAATGCTGTGAATTAGATATATTTATCCTCCAGAGAATCCCTGGTTAATCACTTGGTGAGCTATGTGTGTATATTATTTATTTCACCCTCAAACTGCTTGCTTTTCTACCTACTTGCAGCTTTTTTAAAGCCCTTAAACATATAGAAACAGAAGCTGATGTCTAAGCCTTTTAACCATTCTGGCTACTTGATACTTAGTAACTTTATAAAACATTTTGAAAGAGTACTATATTGAGTAGCTAGCAGGGATACAGAAATGTTTAAGTCTTCAGGTGAAGTGCTAAGATAAGAATGATGATAGAAAATGATAATTGCCAAATTATAAAATGCAGGGATACAAAAAAAGAAGGTATTTCCTAATGAAGAATTTTAAAAGGTTTATAAAAGATAAGGCATCTTTAGATGAATAAATGGTATCAGAGAACAATAAAATGGCAGTTTAAGGGTGTCAAAAACTCCATCTTTGGGACTGGGGAAATAGCTCAGTGGTAGATAATCTGCAGAGCATATGGGGGTCTTGGGTTTGATCTCCAGTGCCAAAAAGAACACAAACAACAACCCTCTATCCTCTTTTTTCATGTACTTTCACATACCTGCATTGTACCACATAGCACTCCCCCCATCCTACATTGTAGTGATTATAATATACCTCTTCCTTCCCCCATTTTACTGCTCATATCTCCAGAATATTAATCTTTGTCTCTGCTTTACGGTATATAACCATATGGTTGTATAATTTTGTCAACTACATTTCCAATAGTGGCTTCAGCCATATTCTGGCCACATCTACTCTTCCAGAACCTTGCCATTTCCCTTCAAAAGGTGGAGTCTATTTTTTCCTCTTGACCCTAGAAGGATTCATGACTGTTTTGATCAATAGACCAAGACAGAGATGATAATATGAAACTTTGAAAGCTATGTCATGCTAAGGGAACAGCTTCTGCCTTGGTTTCTTTTGGGAATGCTTGCAAAGGGGAATCCAGACATCCCACTTACGGAACTGCAAACTAGTTCATTAGGAGAGATCAAATGGGGAGACCCATTTAAAGAGGAATTGAGACCAAAAGCCAGCCACAATTGCCTGACATCTGAATGGATGAGCCTGCAAATGATTCCAGCTCCAGTCCTTTGAGTTTTCCAGCCTCAGATATTGGAACAAAGAGAAGCCATCCCTGCTGTGCTCTGTCTGAATTCCTAACCCATAGAGTCCATGCACATAATAGCTGATTGTTATATACCACTGAGTTTTGGGGTGATTTGTTACACAGTCATAGGAACCGGAACAATAACAACTGCCACATGTAAGATTTACATTTCAACTAAAATGAAAAACATTTTAAACTGGCTTACAAAATTAAATATAATGCAAATAGGGCAGAGATAAAACAGAGCAGAAACACATAGCACACAGTACAAACAACTGTCAGGCACCCAAAGTAGTATTATAACAAGAACCACACAGCTAATAGATATTGTTTTCTATGTGTAAAGCAATCCCAAAACAATCAGCCATTGAAAACCCTATAAAGGTCACTATGAGTTGGATATGACTCGATGGCACCTAACAACAACAACAACATGTGTAAAGCACTGCAAAATCATGATTTAATGCTCCTAATAACCCTATGCCTGCAGTCATAGCCCTGTGGTATCTGATCCCATCCCATCTCAGAAGCTCAGCAGGGACAGGCCTGGTTAGTACTTGGATGGGAGACCGCCTGGGAACACCAGGTGCTATAGGCTTGGGAGATGGACCTGGCAACCCACTCCCAAAAATCAATCAGCCACTGAAAACCCTATGAATAGCAGAGAAGCACTGACAATAGTGTTTTGCCTGTTGTACATAGGGTCGCTATGAGTTGGATACCGATGTGACAGCACCTAACAACAATAACCTTATAATTATGATAGGTACTATCTCCACTTTATGCATCACATGCAAGAAATAAAATACCCTAACACTAATAAAGAAATAATACCCTAATACTAAAACTATAGAAACATATTTTCATGTGTTTTGTTAATGGTACAACTTATATCCTCATAATAAATCATCTTCATGATGATTACTAATATAGACCAGAGGTTTCAAACTTTTTCCTAAGTATTTTAGTTTTTGAAGACTTTCTCTACATAGTCTTTTTGACGTATTTTTCTTTGGTTTTTGTTTGTTACAACTATTTAAAAATGTAAAAGTATTTGAAAATGTAGTTACTTTAAACTTGTAGTGTTACAAAAACATGCTGGACCAGTCCCCTGGACCATAATTTGCCTGACAGATCATTATAGGGAAACCCTGAATATGACAAATATAAATTAATAAACTCATTTTATTATACTATTTATAATAGCATCTATAATTATACCAAATTAAGAAAACACACTTTCTGGTTCCAGCCTATTGCTATCCACTAAAGGCACAAGCTTCCATCAATTGTGTCAACCTAAGCATCTATAATTTCCTTTATAATAAATGTGTCTTCATAACTGACATTCACCCGCCTTACAAGGGTCTGGGATACTGTCTGTAGGAAATTATCTCTACACAGATATCTCCATTTTGTTTATGGAGATTCATGACAGCTCACCATAATTGATAAAACTGAACATTTCTAACCTTTAGGGCCAATGCTTTGCAAGAAAATGTTTATTATTCTTGATAGGCAATGATGTAAACTAGGAAGAAATAGCCAGACTACCTTCATATGTAAGTCAACTGGCATTTTTAGGGAACAGTTCCTGATAAATTTGTCTATATATAGTTTAACCAACTAAAATTACAGCTTTTAACAGGTTGTGCCTCTGTATTCCCAAACATATGAACTTCTTAATGAGAACAAAACAGGGTCAGAGTCCAGCTGTTTAAACTGGAATTGGAACAGCCAGTACCTAACAATAGCTAAATAGATGTCAAGGAGAATCATAATCCTAGTAGAAAACATTTTGTTGTTTTCTCAAAGCTACAAAGATGCTGCTCAGTGACTATTTATCTGATCATCTAAAGCCAAAGTTACATGATCTCATTTGGTAAAACGTCTGTTCTAATGCCAATCAAACACATGTGTGTACAAATTGAGGTTCCAAATTATGAAGAGGCTAATTACTTAAATTTAAATTGAAAAGGAAAAATTTTTTGAGAGCCTATAAGTCAGAAGGCCCTTAGAAACTGGAATTGGTATTAGGGTGAGGAAATTAATTCATATGTATAATTTTTTTTTTTACTTTGCTCAAGAATGTAAAAGTAAATAAGTTTAAGTAAGTTAAAAATCATAATTTTAGGTTTATACACATAAATTTAGTTTTATACATAGAATAGATATGAATTGATTACTAATAGGTAAAGTAGACATGCCATGTTAATAAAAATGAGTTTACTTGCAGATTAGTTAAAATAATCATCAGAGAAGTAACCAATCCAATCATTCAAAAATTCATAGCTAGTCAATTTTTTTCTCTCATTTAGAAATCCCTAGAAAAGCAGAAGTATTATTTCAAGGCATCTGATAGATCCTACTAATTTGTATGACTATTTCTTTCATCTAAAAGGTCATCCAAAATATTATGTACAGACAAAATAAGATACCTAAACATACAGAAAAATCTACAACCCATAAAAATAATATTTTTCAACCTATATTTCTGCATCAGGAGAACATGGCAATCCACTCCCAAAACAATCCTGAAACCATCAGCCATTGAAAACCCTATGAGGGTTGCTATGAGTCGGACTCAACTTGATAGCATCTCAAACCAAACCAAAACCATATTTCTCCATAATTGACAAACTATGTATTATAAATTAGGTTTAAACTAGGTCAAGCCCTATATGACACCTAAATTTTACAATAAATATTTAAATGCTATATTACCTACCAAATTTTATTTTTCCTCAAATTATTCCAATATGATTTTAAACTAAGTGACCACAGTAGAAGCTGACCAGAACAAATAGCTCAGGTATATACATTTTCTAAGTACTAGGAAAACACTAGGGATGTAGCTCAATGATAGAGTGTTCTGCCTAGCATGAGCAGGGCCCATGGGTTCGATCTCCAGTGCCATAAAACAAAACAAATAAAGTACTAGGGAAAAAAACATTAACATTTAAGTAATGATATTTAAGTAAGAATGTTTATAAGCATCTGAATTCTTCTAGCATAGGAAATATTTTCTTACTGAAAAAAATAGAGCCCACTGTTCTAAAACCTAAATAGTTGTATTAGAAAAACAGGAAGAGATTTGGCCTGAATAAATAAAGTGAATAACTAATAAAGAATCCCAAACAACTAAGTTTTAATGAAGCTCTATCAGATGATCCAAAGTTTTAATGATTTTTTTCTCTGATCCTCTATAGAATTTACACTAAATCACATCATCAATCTATATAATCAAGCTGATTATATAGTGATTTGCACTGATTTCAAGTAATTTCTTATTCTTCTCTATGTATTAAAAATCTTCTTAATGCCAGAGCAAGGTAACCACATTTATAAACAATTCTTACAGCAACTACTAATCTTCTATGACTCTCCTTATAGCTGTAGATAGGTAGGTTCCAATTAGATATTAAGAACTTTGAGTACCACTTGATTCAGTGGACTATGGCAAGGCACTATAAATAAATGAAATTATAATAGCAGTATTTGAGGAGAGTAAGCTAGATGTCTTGAGCAGGTTGGATTAAAGGATTGAGGGACTGGAGAAAAAATAAAAGAACATTAAGTCACTATTCCATTGTTCGCATAACAGATGGCAGATACTTAAACTAGTATAGTGAGAGAAGTAGAAATGGGCATAGAAACAACTGACTAGATAGGGAGACCATAGAAATAATAAATAGTCACAAAACTGGTAATTTGTTAAATATGAGAATAAGAAAGAAAGAATGGCTGTAGACAATTAGTTTAGTTTAACACAGACTTTTGAAGGCCTTAATTTGTGCAAGACATTCAGAAATAGAAAAATAGATAAATTCCAAGTGCTCAAAATTTAGTAAGGCAGGCAGACAAACTCCACAATGAGGTTTGAGCATAATAAGTATTATAATATCGATGCAAAGAACATGTTATTGGACCAGAGGATGACCTTGAACTTGCAATCCTCCTGTTTCAGCCACTCAAGTCACTGGGATTATAGAAGTTCACCAGAGCACCCAGCCCAAGAACAGCATTTTAAGGCTGAGTGACTGTTAGAACAATGGAACTGTTGCCAAATCAGGTATACTGTTTCTTCAAAAATTTATCTTAATCCACTTTACCTTAAATTTCTTTGTACTAACAAGGTCCAAGCACAGGTCATTTTTTGCCTATAATACTTCATCAGCAAGATTCTCAGAACCAAACATAATCTCTCACCCAAGCAAATCAAGTTAGTCACCAAAGGCTTAGGAGATTACTTTCATCATGCTATCCTCTTACTACTTAAGGACTTTGGTGACTCCCCATGACTTTGAGGATCAACCCTTTGCTCCCAAAACCATCACTTCTATAAGGCTTCTCCTACCTTTCATCTCAGCTCTTCCCATTTTGGTCGTAAGAGTTATAAATTACTTTTATCCTATTTAAAGGGATGCAGCCTTATTGTAAAGATGACTCGAAAAGCACCAAAAACATGAGATCCAATACAGGCTCTGCCACCTTTTAGTCATATGTTGTTGGACAAATGATTGTGTACTCTCTTATTTCTCTAACTGAGGAAGCAAAGCCAATCTCATCCGGATATTGTGAGGATTTAAGTGGAGTTTTAATAAAGCAAGAAGGGCAAGGATATGAATTTCTGCATAATTTATGAGGATGATTATTGACCCATATTAGGTAATGACACTTCTTTATACAATGAGTGTTCAACATAAATGCCTCAGAGCCTAGATCAGGGATCTATCCAAGTGTATGACTCCATTCATTTTGGAACACTAGGCTAATAGGGAGAGGGAGAGAAGACATTAGATGACTTTAACCTATATCCATGGAGTTATTTCCCAAGACTCCTGCATCCTATGATTTTGTATCCCTATCCAAACCAATTAAATTGAAGTTTGCATCTATAAACAAAAGCATAAGCCTAATCAACCTTTGTAAGCTTGATCAGTTAAGAATTCTAATAAACACCCATCTCATTTTTTTTAAAGCATTTGTATTTTGGGAAATGTTAAGCTCCTTCTAATTTTTTAAACTATTCTTCTCTTCTATGAATGATTTGTATATAATTATTTGCTAGAGTCTTCTTATCTAGTCTTGTGTTAACTGTCTATAATAAACAATGCTGTCCAACAGACTTTTCTACAATGAGACACTTTTTATACCTGTACTGCCCAGTATGGTAGCTACTAGCCACATGTAGCTACTAAGCAGCTAGAGCATCTAAGGGACAAAATTTTTACTTTAATCTTAATTACTTTAAATTTAAATGGCCACACATGTCCAATGGCTACCATTTTAGACCACTCAAATTTATAGCGTGTTGTGCCAGAGACTGGTGTTTCTCACAAATGCACCTGCATGACCATGATTCATGTCACTGCCCATGGCATTCTGTCTGCTTAGATTTCCATTTCCCCCACTGTGTGCCAAGAAAACTCCTATTCATCTTAACATAATAGTTCACATATTACCTTTTCTAAGAAGCTTCCTTTGATTTCTTTGAGAACAGGGTAAAAAGAGCTATAGTTAAGGAACAAAGCAAATTAACATCTAAATCCCTGAAATAGCCTTTATATGCTGGAGCTAACTAAATCTTGAATAAATCTGGAGCCCCAATTTTCTCATCAACAAAATGCTAATAAAAATTCTAATCTTGAAAACTTATCATAAGAATTAGAAGTTCTGAGTAACATTACCCTGTGGCTAACATTTATTGTAGGGCTGGGGTTTAACTCAGTTGACAGAGTGCCACACTGCACTCTCTGACAATCCAGATTCAATCCATAGCTCCACAGAAACAGGAAAAGGATGTGTCAATCCACTCCTGAAACCCTATGAGGGGGGGAGGGAAGATAAGAATGAGGTCAATATAAATAGACTAGAAATCGCATGTAATTGTTCTAACAAGATAGAAACAAAGACCACTACAGGAAAAGTTTCTATCTTAAACAGAAATGGAACCCAAGGACATATAGAAAAATACTATATAGTAAAAGATAGAGAAGACTTGGATGGGAAACTTAGATGGGAAGGGGG
>VMDO01016221.1:0-48501 GCA_007922755.1 Pedetes capensis | reverse complement strand
TTTATAAGCAATGGTCAAAACACTTAGAAGGATAATGTTTGTTCATAATCACTTGAATAGTCAACATTTCCTAATCGATGTTATCCGTAACCACAGAAACAATTAATTTAACTTTGTATGTACAGTTACAATTTTATAAAGATCAAAAATGCAAATGTTTGGTTCTTGCTACAAATATTACTGATTTCCAACCATTTCATGCAAATTTTCTTTAAAACATTAATTATAATAATGCATATAGACTAATAGAAATTATTAAAATTTCCTGAATTTTATGCTGTATCTAAAGATATTTAGCTAGCTTAGGAAAAAACACATATCTTGAAAACTAGTATCTAGTATTAGACACATCTAATATGAACACTCACACCATGAAAAGGGAAGTTCTCAAATTATGCTATTAGGAGTTACCTAACTTCTTTTATGGGCACTGTCTCCCTAAATGACTATATCTTGTTAAGTCTCTATGCTATAAACATGAATTTGTAGTATGTTTGTTATGCCCAATGATAATGTCCAAATGCTACCTCTACTTCTCCTAATCTAATTTTCAACCTTTATGCTGTCTGTTGTTCTATAATATAGAGGGAAAGATGTGAAGAACAGAAAAAAAGCTGAAGTAACAATATACCATTCTAAGTCCTTACCTTTAATAAGAATGAAACAGCTGAAGTACCTTTCTGTTTACTTCTAACTGATCCTAGCCCCTTTCTTTTGAGTCCACTTATTCCTTTTTCCCTCCCTCCCCTTCTAAAACAAATATTAATTGTGTACTAGGTACTGTGAATATAATGATGAATTAGACATAATCTTTTCATTTATAAAGCTTAGCATTTCTAGAGCAACTACTATAGGAAAAGCAGTGCTGTAATGGGGGACCTGCAGAGCCTACAGAGAACTCAGCAGAGTAGAGGGAAAGTAATCAGAGAAGGTTTCTACAAGGAACTGAATCTAAACTGAGTTGTGAAGACTCAGTAGAACAAAGCTCGGAAGGGGAGCAGAGAAGAGTAGAGTGGGCAAACAGGGTTTAGGTTTGGAAAATGACATGTCAGTATGACATATCAGTATGCACCAGGATATCAAGGGAACTGAATAGCAAGCTAATCTGATCTAACTTTACTATGGCAATTATGCAAATATTTAAACTAGTATAACTAGTGGGGACTAATTTATATATATATATATATATTTTTATTTGGTAGCAGAAAAGTCTTTACAATACATTGATGTTCACAAAGTAAAACATCTATGTAGGGTACTGCACTTCTATCAAGGCTTTTTCTGCTTGAGTCTATATTACAAACATTTTGATAGGTTTTACTGAAACCAATTTAAATCACAAGTTTTTGATTTTAATATAATGGAAAATGTAAAAATGAAAAATGAATCTTGTGATAAAATGTGGTCGGTAATGTAGACTCATACTATTGTATTTTTAGTTCTAATTTAATGCTATCTAGAATTTGTATCAATGCTTTTTACCTGAAGATTCAAATTGTTTTGCCATCACTTGGGTTATCAGCTTGTGTAGCTAGTAAAAATAGACATGGATAAATAAACTTGGAATACTTAGATAGATAGGAACTCAGATCTTTCTAGAAGTGTGTCTATGACTAATAGCTATGTCTACACAAATTAACAAGGAAGCTATGAACTAGCATTTGAGATTTAGGATTACAAATTTATATTATTATAGTAGATTAAAACTAAACTAAAACTACTTGAAGATAGTTAGAAAACTAAAGAGTACCTATCCGATCTAGTCGGTCAATGGCAACAGTCTCAAAGGCTCGCCTCATCATTGGATATTCCTCCAGGACCTCATTGAAATTGTCCACCGAGAGGGAATAAAGACGACAATATGTGTCAGCTCGAACACTGGCTGTGCGACGTCCTTTGGTCAGCAGGCAAATCTCTGTAAAAATAAGAAAGAATGACTTGCTTGGTAATTTTCTTTTACAAGCAACCATAGCCTCCTACAATTAAAAAGTCTCCTGATGAGAGAAACCAATGATTAGTGGTATTTTCCATTTTATCAGGAAATTCCTCTGACAGTTTAAAAGTATTTAATTGCCAATGTCAATTTTTAAAAATATATTCTCTTTGAAACAATTGAGAATTTGGATTCAAATTAAAGGAAGATTCACCACTCTTCCAAATCCCACTCCAGTCACTCTGAAGTAACAAAAAACATGAAGAAAAAGAAACAAAAAAATCCATGATGGAATTGAAAAATGGAAGGGCTTATAATCAGAAAATTTTTATTAAATCTGAGAGAGGTCAGAAAGCAGATCATATAAAATACACCAAAACAAAAGTGAGCCCAAATATTGGTTTAGAAAGTTCTATAATCAAACAAAATTGGACCAGAGGTTCAGATGAATGTATTACAGGATACCTTAATGTGCTTTAAATATTCCTACTGAGATCAGAATGAAAAAAGTATTTCAAATGTTCAGAGGGAATTTCTATTTTAACATCTAAGAAGAATTCTTTGTTGAAATTTAGATCCTCAAAATACAGCAAAGATTTCAAATTTGGATTTCCTTATTTGCTAGATATTCTACAAGATATAATATTCTACTTCAGTTTCTAAATATTATGAACTAATTCAAAGTCTTATATGCTTTAAATTTGTTTCTCTTTCTCTCTCTCTCTCTTTCTCTCTCTCTCTGTTTTTTTTTTTTTTTTTTTTTTTTTTTTTTTTTTTTTTTTTTTTTTTTTTTTTTTTTTTTGCAGTACTGGGGGTTGAACCCAGGGCCTCATGCTTACATACTTTACAAGGGCTGTACCTTTGAGCTGCACCCCTCAGTCCATATTTTACTTTTTGAGACAAGGTCTCACTATATCATGCAGACTACTTCTGGTCTCGAATTTGTGATCCTCCTGCTTCTGCCTCCTGAGCCACTGGTATTGCAAGCATGCGCCACTGCTTTGAATTTTTAAATGTGGAAATAATTTAAAGTTTTATCCTCAAAATGACCCATTAGAAAAAAAGGTGGTTAGAATTATGTCTGAAATTTATAGTTTTCTAACAGAAGGAAGTATAGCAAAATAGTGATAAAATGTCTTAATACATACTGCTCTGAACTTACTTAAAGAAGTTCTCTCCATGTTCATAGATATTGTTAGTAAATTATGCTGTAGACTCTGATTACCATTGGGAATGGAAATATAAATCAAACATGTCTACATTTGTATTACTTATAATCTGATAGTTAGCAAAAGTTTAACAAAATAAATAGTTTTTAGAAATGCAATCTGAAAAGAAAAATGATACAAATATGCAGACTCTGGGAGTACTTAAACAATGGCATCTTAATAATTTGGGAAGACAGGACTTTGGGAAATGCCACCTAAACCACTGGATACTTTGTGGTTCATGTTGGTAAAGATGTTATAAACTGAATATACGATATCTTGGAGACTTCATGTTTGTGCACGTTTGTGTGCTTGCTTGTGTCTGTCCTTTACCCTCCTCACTCTGGGAGAGCCTCTTGCTATTTTCTTATGGTGATAGGTGCTATTCATCATCCCAAATTGATTGTGGGAAATGTAGTGTCCTATCCTAAGGAATGTTGAAGATACAATTAAGATAGGAAAGGCATTTATAAAAAGGGCTATAGGACATAAGGAAGAAAATACATATGGGTATGGGTAGAGCAATGTGTATATATATGCATATCTGATTCTGAGTTTCTTATAACTTCATGGGCTAGCAAAGAGCTGGGCACAAGAATAAACACCTGATTTCAAAAACAAACAGATAAATAAACAAAAACTATGTGAATACTAAATGTGTAAGAAGTCAAGATTCATAATTATATGGGTGCAGTTATTAAAAAATAAAAATAACTTTTACAGCATATGTAATGATGGAAGGATATGAGAACTTAAGTGACAAAAGCAAGCGACAAGATTGCAATTACATTTTCTTTTTCATTTTCTTTTTTCATTTTCCTTTATATAAAATATTTTTGTCAGTGGATATGCATGACATTTACTTTAAAAATTGTTCAGAAAAGTTATCATCTAAGTGCACAGAATAGTAAAAAACCCAGATATGAAGGAATAAAAACCTGTTAATTGTGATTATTAGTGTAGAAAATTTCCTCAAATTTACCTTTCATTCTTTTTAACATATTCTCTTTAAATTTACCTTTTCATTCTTTTTAAAAATAAAGAAACTTAGGTTCTTAATTTCTAGATGACTTCCATTTTCTTCTTTCTTTATTGATTTTTCATTATATCCTTCTTGTTTTGTGTGTGTGTGTGTAATATTCTGTCTCCCAGTCAGTGTTAAGAGAAATTTCAGTAATGTTAAGGGGAAGAAGCAAGACATAAGAGTCCATATATTGTGTGATTCCATTTATATGAAATATCCAGAAAGTCTAAATTTACAGACATGAATAACATATTAGTGTTTGTTAGTACAGGGTATAAGAAAAAGGGTTAACAATAAATGGGGAATGCATTCAATCTGTGGATTGCTTTGAGCAGTGTGGATATTTTAACAATATTAATTCTTTCAATCCATGAACATGAGAAGTCTTTCCTTTTTGGGGGTATGTCATCTTCAATTTCTTTCTTCAGAGTTTTTATTATTTTTATTTTGGAGATCTTTGGCTTCCACATGAAATTTATTCCTAGGTATTTTATATATTTCTTCTTGTAGCTCCTGTGAATGCAAATGTTTTCATGATTTTTTTCTCTGAAATACTATTATTGGTGCATAAAAATGTTACAAATGTTTATATTTTCATTTTGTTTCCTTCACTTTTACTAAATTTTTTAGTTCCAATACTCTTTTAGTGGAGTCTTTAAGTATTTCTCTACATATAATTATATCATCTGCAGACAGGGATAAGAATCCCTATGAAAATGCTAATGATGGGTGGGCACAGTGGCTCATGCCTGTAATCACAGTGACTCAGGAGACTTAGACAGGAAGATTGTAAATTTGAGGCCAAAGGCAGCCTGTGTAACTTAGCAAGACTCTGTCTCAAAATAAAAAAGTAAAAAGTGGGCTTAGGGTGCAGCTCAGTGGTAGAGTATCTGTAAAGCATGTGTGAGGTCCTGGGTGCAACCCCCAGTACTACAAAACAACAACAACAACAAAAACTGAACATTATTCTTCACTGATTTAAGAAAAAGAAATCCTAAAATTCATATTAGAGGTACAAAAATTCTGAAATAGCCAAGGTAATCTTGAGCAAAAAGAACAATGCTAGAATATCACACTACACGACTTTAAAATATACTACAATGCTATAGCAATCAAACAGTACGATATTGGCATAGGAACAAACACACAATCCAGTGGAATAGTATGAAGGTACCAAAAATAACCCCATGTGTTCAATGCCAACTGATTTTTTTTCAAAGGTACCAAAAACATGCATTGGAGAAAAGATAATGTCTTTGGTAAGCGGTGCATGGAAAACTTGATTTCATAGGCAGAAGATTATAACTTGACCCCTATCTCTCACCCTATATAAAAATAGCTCAAAAATGATCAAAAAACTAAATTTAATGCTTGAAGCTAGGAAACTACTAGAAAAAATATAGGGAAATGCTTCAAAGCAATAGTATAGGCAAGGAATTTTTAGACAGGAACACAAAAGCATAGGCAACAAGAGCAAAAATAGATGAGGGTGATTACATTAAACTAAGAAGCTTTTTGCCCAGTAAAGCAAAAAGCAAAGTAAACAGGCAAACTACAAAATGAGAAAAAAAATTGCCTAGTATGTATCTGACAAAGGATTAAGGGAAAAGACCCAGAACATAAAAGGATTCAAAAACTAAAACAATAAAAACCCAGTTTAAAACTACGCTGATAATATGAATAGAAACTTCTCAAAAGAATAAATTCAAATGGCCAGCAAACTTATGCAGCTATACTCAATGTCATGATATGCCAGGGAAATGCAAATCAAAATCAAAATAAGATATCTCACCCCATTGTTTTTAGGTTCTGGGTCCAACTCATAGCGACCCTATATAAAACAGAATGAAGCACTCCCTGACACTGTGCCAGGCCTGGCACTGTCAGTGTTTTTGTGCTATTCGTAAGGTTTTTGATGGATGATTGTTTCTGGATTATTTCAGGAGTGGACTTCCAGGTCCTTCTCCCATTTTTTTGCAGTGCTGGGGATTGAATCCAGGGCCTCATAGTGCACGGAGCAGCATTCTACCAACTGAGCTAAACTCCAGCCCTTACTCCAGTTAGAATGGTTATTATCAAAAAAACTAAAGATAACAAATACTGTTGAACATATTGAGAAAAGAAATCTTATATTCTGTTAGTAGAGATGCAAATTTAGTACCACCATTATGGAGAACAGTATGGATATTCCTCAAAAAATTAAAAGTAGATGTAACAGACAATACCGCAATCCTATTCCTGTGTACATACCCAAAGGAAATGAAATCAGTGTATCAAAGAGACATTTGCACTCCCATGTTCACTGTGATACTATTCACATGAGTCAAGCAATGGTAACAACCTAAGTGTCCATTAACTGATGAATGGATAAAGATAATGTACATATTCACAATGGAATACTATTTAGCCATAAAAGGGTGAAATCCTGTCATTTGCAATAGAAGACATGGATCTGGAGATCATTATGCTATGTGAAATAAGGCATAAAAAGACAAATACCACATGATCTCACTCCTATATGGAATTTTAAAAAGTTGATTTCATAGAAGTTGAGAGTGGAATGATGGTTACCAGAGGTTGAATAGAGTAGAGGTACAGTGTGTAGAAAAGTTGATCAATGGATACTAAATTACATTTAAACAGAAAGCAAGAAGTATTTGTGTGCTGTTGTAGAGAATGGTGGCTGTAGGTAACAATAATGTGCCATACATTTTAAAATACAAGAAAAGAATTTAAAAGTTTTTAGCCTAAATAAATGATAAATGTTTTAAGAGATAAATGTGTTTAACCAGATCTAAATCTTTTACAGTGGAAGCATACATAAAAATACTTCATTGTACCCTTTTAACATACACCACTTTTTGTTTTGATGCATCTGTTAAAATAAATTTGAAAAAAATTGAAAAATAAGAAAACATTTATAGAGATACAAATACTAACTACTTTGATTTGATGAATATATATTTACCATGTATTTAATTAATTATCATGCTGTACCACACAAATATATATGATTAAAATAACAATGTTATATTTAACAGAAACCTATCCAAAAAAGAAAATAATACATGGGTACAAAGAATCTTACTAGCTGATGAAAATTCTCTAAAATGGGATTTATAATTTATGTAAATGGCTTCATAACTTAGCAAATGCAATAAAAATTGAATTAAGTTGAACTGAACTTAACTTAATTGAATTAAATTCACCTTAATTAAATGGGTGAATTATATATGAAAATACTATATACTAAGGCTATAAGGAAGAAAATATATATTTTAATCTTTATAGCATCATTTTTGAATTTTTCTGTGTCTTCTGAATTTTGTCTACTCTGAATTCATAGCTTCTGTCTCTGTGTCTAGGTCTTTCCCTTGTGTGCTTAATGCACTCTTCAGATAATCCACTATTATTCATTCACATTTGGGATGAAATTCTTGTAATGCTGAGGAATATGTTGATTCAGAGTTTTTCTTTTGGGTGCATAGGTGGTTGCTTGTTCTCACCTTTCCTAAAAAGGTTAGACTAAGAAGGCTTTGCCTGCAGATATAGCCCTGTGGCCTCCGATCCTGTCAGATCTCTGAAGCTAAGCAGGGTCAGGCCTGGTCTGTACTTGGATGGGAGACCTCCTGGGAACACCAGGTGCTGCAGGTTTGGGAGATAGACTTAGCAACCCACTCCCAAAAATCAGTCTGCCATTGAAAAACCCTACGAACAGCAGAGAAGCACTGACAATAGTGTTTCCCCTGTTGTACATAGGATTGCTATGAGTCGGATCAGACTCGATGGCACCTAACAACAAGAAGGTTTTGCTCTATGGTCACCAATCTTTCTTAATTGTCCTAGGTCTTCTTGATCAACAGCTTTAGGAAAGCACCACTGACTGCCTTACATCTGTTCTACTCTCTCAGGAGATGAAAAGATTGACTATTCTGTATGTGGAAAGAGGGAAAGAGACTCAATTGCTCCACACTCTGACCCCTAGTATAAGGCACCCCTCTTTCTACACTCAGTTTTTGTGCTGTCTTTGGCAGTGCTGTTGCTTCCTAGCCAGGAGCCTTTCTAGGATTCTTTCAGGGTATCTACTCTCTCCTTGGCCACACTCCTTTCTCTTTCTCTCTCTGTACATATATTCCAAGTTTTGGTACTTTCCCTTCAAGATTCCATGGTAATCACCAGCGCGTGTTTCAGAATACTTAAATAGCATTGGCTTATCCAACGAAATCAGTTAATTATACCACAAAACAAATATCAGATGAGTAGCAGGACCAGAGTTAGTTCAGTTCCTCAAGGATGCCAAGGCTTATATTAGCAAGACTGTTTTCTTGGGCCTTCTCCTCATGATCACAAGTTAAATACAAGAATGCATTTCCTCACACAACAGCGTCCAAAGCAGGAAGGAAGGGAAAGGCTTCTTTCATATGTTTCTTTCTTTCAATTATGAAGGCAAGAGTTGCACCAGAGGTCCCTAACTTGCCTTATCCAATATCTTAATATGAGAACTGCATCATATGGCCATCTTTAGCTAGAAAAAAGGCTTTAAAATGGAATATTTTGTAAACTGGGATGTGATAACCAGTGTTAGTAACTGAATTAGGTAAAAACTACTTTCATCACTGGAATGGTGGCAGATTACAGGCCACACAAGGTTTGAATTCTATTAACAAGAAAAGAAGGGAAACGGTTGAAGCTAGGGAACCAATGTCACCCATCTCATACCCTACTCTGATATCTACTTTCTGTCTCCAGATATGTGCCATACTGTGTCATCTGTTTATTATTCCTAATGCATATTTATGCATCAGGTCCCATTGGGGCTTGAATTTATATGTTGTCATCTTGCTACTTTTAACCACCTTTTTGGGAAGGAAGCAGTTAAAGACTTGCTGAGGACATAAAGACATGTTCGTATCTTAAATAAGAAATGGATTTTTATTTATTTTCCTTATGATTAGAAATTATCTGTACTTAAAAAATTAGCAACCACATGTTTAAGTATCACTTTTTATTTTGGAAATAAATCTAAAAACCAGAAAGGAAATTATAGCTACTTTTAATACTCTTTTTAGAGAAATGATAAAAATAGATCTGTTGCAGCATAGATATAGGTTTATTTGTATTTTCTGTAAACCATCCTCTGCAAGTGCTTTTCTGGTCTCTGTTATCTGGAGTCTTCATACAATGGATATGCAATATATGTAACTAAATGGAGCAGATATGCATACATTATGTAGCAGGTCTCAATTTCTAAATAATGCTGCTTGATCAATTATTTAAATATTGTCATTGGTCAGGAAATTAATATTTCAAGCAAAATGCATTTTGAAGAATATTTCAGGTTTTGTATGAAAAATTGTGTGTATGTACATGAGCTCTTAATCATAATTTTCCCTATATTATCATCTCAGTAAAGCTTATTACTATTGCGCAACAAATCTTAATCTCTCATTACATTTAATTTAAAGAGGTGATATATAATTCTTTACCTTTTGTAATTTGTAGTATCAAAAGTGATATTTCAGTTTAGTCTTTCCAGACAACTAATGAAGCAAACTGCTATTTTGGTGTTTTTCTGCAGCAGTAATGGTTGGTTTTCTGGTGATTCAGCACTATACACCCAAATGTGTGGGCTATTTTAGAAATTCTTTTTTTTGGTGTATTATGAAGAGTATTGGCCTGGGGAATTGAAATCCTATATAATAGTCTAGATAGATCACTCTGGGCTGAGAAAATTGGACAAATACTTATATTCTTTGGACTTTATAAAAGTCTACAAAACAGTTACATCTCTAGAATTTGACTAACATTAAATCTGTTCTTAAATGTTATCCTCCTTCGGTCTCTAAAGTCTCATTAACTTTTACACTTCTGGTCCCTACATGGCATATAATAGATGCTTAGTGTTTCCTGAATTAAGTCATTTAACCAAATAGCAGCATCCTCTACAAAATGAATGATTTTATCATATACATAAATAAACCTGATTTGTATTTAATATGACATTTCTCTCTATGAAGAAACTACAGATTTATACTAACAAAGTCCATACAGCAGTGATATAAAGGACATTATTCATTACCAACTCAAAACTCATCAGCCATTACATTTTTGCATTTCCTCAGTAATTCCTTGGTGAGAAACAGAACAAATGAAGATAGAAATAGCCACCAGTCAATAAGAAAAACAATTAAAAATAATTTTGTCTTCTTTTAAACTTCTATATTCTTTGATTTTACCATAAATAACAAAATTAAGAAATTACACCCACTAATCAATGAATAAACGTAATCCTTCTGAGTATGAGTCCTATATTTCATTAATTGAATTTCTAGTTTCAGTATGAACGGAGCAAGTGATTCTCTGTGAATTAATTTTCTTGAATATTAGCTTATTTAGAAATCTACTTTTTGAGTAAAGACAGCTCTGTGTTTGATGTTTAGAAGGTTTTTCTCTATCCTATTTGCTGTATCCGTGTGTGTGTGTGTGTGTGTGTGTGTGTGTATTTGAATAAAGTATGGAAACAGAAAAATGTATTTATCTGCATTCCATAGTATTCTTTTTGTTCCTTAGAAATTTAATATATATTATAGTACACTACATATAGTATGGTTTATTGGTATTTTTAATTTTCTGTACTGAATTTTTCTACTTATTTCCTAAATAGTAGCTAAATCCTTCTAGCTGATTTAAAACATTTAAAGATATTACCTGTACACTTACATTTATTTTATCTCTCACAGTGCCTACTACATTGTGTTTTGAGTACAGGCAAACTATTTAATAATATTTATGAATATGAAAATAATGGTGTATGAACTCAAGGCCCATACAAAGTTCTATTCTTAAGATTTAGATAACATAATATTGGATCCTCTGCCATGTATCTATCATTTGTAACAGAACTTGCCAAATGTTTTATGTAGCTTCTTTAATCAGCACAACATATCTCTAAGGTTTTTGCAAGGTCTATAATGAGGAAAGTATCTAGAAAAATTGGAAATGCTTTCTTCAGTATAGATATGTCCTCACTAACCAGGAAGAAAATTGACTTGCTTTTGGGTGCTCAGTTTGGCTTCATGAGGAAGATAAAAGAAAGTACAAATGACATGAACTCTTAAAGAATAAACTAAGTACAGCTTATAGATGTAAGCTTTTAACAGAGTGTCTGTGCATGTTTGCTAGAATCTGTTAGTTGTTCCAATCTTTCTGACTTTTTTCTTATTTACTCACTTTTCGAAAATGACTAGGAATTTCCTACTGGAGTAGGAAAACTTAGTGAAAATTTACTTAGTAATATGTCCGTCCTTCTGTATATTATAGTCTACAATTTTTATGTTACAATCCTTGTGCAAATAATGAGGGCTTGACATACTGATTTTAATCTGGTAGGATTTTACTAGTTTTCTGTACAGGACATTTATGAAATAGCTAAAGTTATTTCACCCGGCTGAGATGAAAACTGTCAGTAACTTACCCTGTCACAGGCACGCTAGAAAACTGATTCCAATCTCAGCATAAGGAAAAATGTGACCTGGGAGATTAGATTTAGCCTAGAACATTGTCTGTCTACTTTTAATAGTCTTTAGGGTATGCGATGTATCATCTGCCCAATGGCATTTCTGCTGACATTCGTTAACCCTGATTATAAACATTTAAGTCCACTTGACATTACTGTCACCTATATAAGTAGTCACTTTACAAGGTAGAACAAATAGCTTCAAGCATTTTGTAACTTAGGAATAGTTCCATGACCTCTAAAACAGCTTAACAGTGCAGTGACAAAAAGTTAATCAGGAACTCATGACAAAAATTTCTGAAGTGATGTGTTTAGCCTGAGTTTCTAGAACTTACAAGAAAAACTGTACTCAGTTGTTTATTGCAACCCTAAGCAAAATTTGCCTCCTTGTTTTATGCTCCAAACCATGAAATAAAAGTATTTCTCCAGTGTGTACCAAAATACTAATTTCAGAGAAACTTCTTAGTTTTCTAATCCAGTGTCTCATTGCAATAATGTGCAGGAATAAATATCACTTTTTGTTTTCCTTCTATATTTGGACTTACAGTCCTTCTATATTTATAGCAGTAAACTTGTAAAATATTGCTTCTATATGGCACAGGAAATGGTAACATCTGGCTTAACTCAATTTGCATACGAAGCTTGGCTGGTAGAAATACTTTGCATGTTAAATGGATTTGAACAGGGATCTAAGGAAATTCAGATGGAATAGACTACTAAATGAATGCAAATGTTGTAGTAGGTGATGTATTTTGATGTACTCTGTTTTTGTATAATTTTCTGAAAAACAGAATATGAAAAAAAATTCCAAATAGGGAATTATAAAGGCATAGGCTTTATAAGGGAAAGGAATAGATAGAGAGGTCATATATTATAATAAATATTCTAATAACCAGAATGCACAGTTTTGCCTTTTTCTAAGGATATTACTGGTCATTTCAATACATGTAGATGTAGTCCAACTCCCACAATGTCTAGTGTCTTCTCTACTGACATCAGTTATTATTTATGGTTATTTAGATCATCTAAAGTCATTGCCTTGTTAAGCAAGTCTTACCTCTCTCCCTCAGTTTAATCAATTCATTTCTCTTAAAACTTATGGTAATCACCAGGCAAACATCTGGTGCTCTGAGTTTTGAGGTAGTAGCTGCATCTCAAATAAGTTTTGGTGAAGTTCTCATGTGGTTATGACTAGCACAACTAGCATATTTTGGACATGTGTAAAATATTAATTTCCTTTCTTTTTCCTTTATGTTCTTTCTTTTCTTGTTGTAATTGTTCATGAATTTGGCTGTCCCTGATGTTGTTGTTAGGTGCCAGTGAGTTGGATCTGACTCATAGTGACCCTATGTAAAACAGAATGTTGTTTTGGAAGTGGATTGGTAGGTTCTTCTCCCTAGCCTGAAGCACCTGGTATTCCTAGGTTGTTTCCCATCCAAGTACTAATCAGGCAGACCCTGCTAAGCTTCTCAGATCAGACAGGATTAAATGCCACGGTACTATGGCTGCAGATGTCTCTGAAAACCAAGGAATAAGTAATGCTTGGGACAACAAGTATGAGTAAATCTCCAAATTTGTGAATTATAACTAATATCTCCTATCCTCTTGACTTTTTGGTAAATAATTTGTTCATAAACTAGGTCCTTAGAATGTGTTATACTCACAGACAGCCTGTGCCAGGGAGAATTTGTCTTTGTGCCTTTTCTCTGTCTTAATCATCTTGCATCTTAGTCTCTACAACACATTACTAAACTTAATTGTCTATATTTCTCTATACTAACCTGTAAGGTCCTTAAAGGCAAGGACAAGTACCACATTTGCAATACCTATAACATACCATACCATGTACTATATTATTTACAAAAATAATATTTGTTTCAAGAAATATGGAATGAATTAAACAGTCAATAAATGAAAAGTAGAATGACTTATACCATATCATAAATATTGTCCATAAAATAAGGCATTTACACTTGAACACAACACAGAAAATATCCATATCTTTTTGAGGAGCTTTGGTCCTATCTTCTAGAAGTTATGAGGCTCTCATATGGTTCCAATTGATTATAAAAATGTTTACGATACGATGTCTTCATTTTGTTTCCTATGTGGGTGTTTTCACTAAAGTTTATACTTTCCACCTCTTAGCCTTTCGTATCCCCTTCCTTAGGTTGTCTGCTATCTTTCAGTTCCATTGACTCTGCCTTAAGTTTACATAAAACAGCTTTACACAGTATGATTTATAAAGTGATATGTAATATATGTATTTATACTATTTATATTTGGGAAGTTAAAATACTTCACAGGTTGTATCTTAATAATTCTCAGAATATCTACTGTGTAGATAAGAAACAATCATTGCTAGACCCATGTTAGCCCATGTGATATACACAGAAGATTTAACTTTGTTTTGTGATGGAAAAAATGTCACATGAAGAGCTGGGGATATAGCTCCAGAGAGTACTTGCTTAGCATGTGTGAGGCCCTGAGTTTGGTTCCGAGTATTGTGAAAAAAAAGTCATAAAAATATCAAAGCTAAGAAGAGTAAGACCACAGTTTTCTTGTTTTTACTGAGCTTTAAAAACCCACAAGATAATTCCAAATTTTTCCTTTTGATTTTAAATCTACCAACACTCAACTCTTTAAAAGTTAATCAAACACCTTGAATTATAAATGCCTTTAAAAAGCAGCTAGCTTTTTAAAAATTCATCAAATGATTTCAGCTCTTAGATAACTCAAATGTGTTTTTTTTGAAGTAATATCTTGACAGCTCTGTTTTCCTGTGTCACTTAATATGCTTACACAAAATGAAAAGAAAGCATTGCAGAAATAGTAGTAAGTAATCTGCATAGAAAATATATTAATTAGACATTTAAATGTAAGTCTACGAGAGCAAAAATAAGTTATTTGTCTCCCAAATATTTTACCTAATTCTTTCTCCCTCTCATACATATACATAAGTAAATATCACACACACATACAGGGTAAAACAGAGATTTAAATATACATTTTCTTGGTTTAATACAAAAATAAATGATCAATTCATTCAGGTTGCCTTTTTTACTTCAAAGGTTTTCTTGCTTCAATATGCTTAGGAATCATTCTGGTGTATTTTTTTTTTAAAGATTAGCTTTTAGTAAATCTATAATAGACCTAATTATTTGCACTTTTGACAAACTCTTAGCCTCTGCTAGTGGTAGTTTTTGTGGAAATGAGTTCCTGCAGTTATTAGATTTACCCCTAGAGCAATGCTCCTTATTTAGAAGAAATTGGAAAAAAAGAGACAAAAGGAAAGGAAATTAAGGGGTAACATGGGCTCTAAACAGCAAATGATTTCCCTGTAACAAGCACCTTGAAGGAAACTATAAAGAACGAAAAATAAAGACATAACACTTGTCTTGCCCAAAAGAATAGGTGATTAATTAGAAATTCAAGCATAATATTAAAAAGCATTAAGAATAAATTCAAAGCTGTATTTTCTGCTAATGTCTTTATATAGCTTTAAATAATATACCATTCATAATAGTAACAGTTATATACATCTTTGGTGGCATGAAGGGCCTCAATTAGGTTTTGAAACAAATGCTGGAATTGCATTGCACAGAACATGAGGATAGGGAAGACAGGAAAAAGTTTTGTTGAAGAGTTTGGGGATGGGGGTTCATGGAACTGTAAAAAGAGCAGCCCTCCAGGATCACAGGAGTTTGATTAGGCATGGAGAATAATCCTCCATAGATAAGAAGCTTGGTCTTCATATACAATGTTACTGCAGGGCTAATAAGGAAGGAATCTACATTTAAAATACTATTTTAGGAAAGGGGATATATCTTGCAATGTATAGAACTGGCTCTTCTCTTTCTCTAAAAGGTAATTTTTTGTCTTTTGAATATTTATGACACAAGAATGTTTATATTTAATTTGTAAAACAACCTTGGAAGAAGGTCCTTAGCAGTCAAAGATGTGTAAAGAAGTTTTCATAATAATTTCAGAAATGAGTGACAAGAATCTGCCTGAACTACATCTGTTTTATTGAGAACATAAGTGTTTCTTCCAATGATCACTGTAAAATGAAGTTTCAACAGCACTAGTTCTTTATTCTGTTTTAGCTTTGCCATATAACAAAATCTGGAAAGATTACAGGTAAGTGGAATAAAGATGTATAAATCATATTTTAGCTGGTGGTTTTAAGCAAAATGAAATGAATAATTAGGTCAAACACCCTAATAATTTACCAAAACTACATATTATCTTGTATATTAAAAAAAAAAAAAACTTTGCTGACTCATTTGATTAGCATAATAAAAGGAAACCAGGAAATTTTATCGTAGGAGATGCTCTGGCTCTCATAGGGAAAAAAAATTGCTCATTCTTCAAAAACTTAACTGAGTTGTGATTACATCCTTTTCAAATCATGTTGAAAAGAAGCCTCAGTTCATGGGAGACACCATAATCCAGTATTTCATTTATGTGTTTTTTGAGGTGAGAGGAGAAGAAACAACTATGTATGTATGTATGTATGTATGCATGTATGTATGTATGTATGTATTTCTGTAGTACTTAGTGGCTGAATTTAGGGTCTTGCACATGTTTGGTAAGTGCTCTACCACTAAGCTGCACCCCTAACCCATTTTTTATTTTTTGAGTCAGGGTCTCACTAAGTTATGTAGCCTGCCTCTGGCTTCAAACTTGACATTACTAATCAGTGCTGTTTTGCTTCTGTAATCTGCTTGGCTAACTTTGTACCCTTGTGGAGGGACTGCCCCTCTGCTGAAATCCTTAAAAGACCCTGCTTTCCTTTGTTCCCTTGCTCAGCTCTCTGGAAGCTTCTCAGGCTGGGTCATTGCTGGCAATTAATAAATCTTCCTGAAGATTAATAATTGCCCTGTGGTCTCTCCTTTCTCATGACTCTGCTTCATTTTGGGGGGGATCCTCCAGGATTGGAGATGACAAATTTATTGTCTCCTTTGCCTGAAGGCTTGGGGACCCAGGCTGGGAGGAACCTCAAAACCTCAGGCACCACCAGGTAAAATGTTTTACCCTGCAGGGAACTAGGAATGCTAGCAGCATGATACCTCATTTCCTGCAGTGGTATGGAAACTGAAAGGGCTTCAGGATGATTAAAGGGACAGTATGCTATGGGAATGTAAGGCCACAGCCCCAAGAAATAGGTCCTCATTCTGTAAGGAGGGAGAGAGGGTCGGATAAACCCTCACAGACCCATCAGTAGCCTCAGTCAAGGTAAAACTCTGAGGGAAACTGTAGTCTACTATCAGGTCAGGAGTTTCTTTTGCAATGGATGGGGAAGGTCTGTGTGGAGTGTTGGAGTGGATGGTGTATGAGTGTGCGGGGTTGTAAGCCCAATAGCATGGACTGTACCTCCCAGGCAAGTGTAGAGTTCTGCCAAGGGCTCATGGTGACTGCATATGGCTAAATGGTGACTCACCCATAGATTATCTGTGGGATGCCAGATTTGGTGCCTGTATGAACCCACTTATGCTAAGTGGCATCTGAAAACCTCTGTGAGGGAGATGGCTCTAATGGAATAATGCGAAAGTAGGAATGAGTTATGCATAAGCCAACCCATGGAAGGAAAAACGGGCAGAAACATATCCTCCAAACTTGTGCCTCTAGAGTATATGATAAGGAACTTTAAAAAGGGTTTCTCTGGAGACTATCATTGGACTCAGCTGAAACCACAGGAACTAAGGAAGCTTTGTGAATTAAAGTTGTTGTTGTTGTTGTTAGGTGCCGTCTAGTCATGTACGACTCATAGCGACCCTCATAGGGTTTTCAATAGCAGATTGTTTTGGGATTGTCTTGGGAGTGGGTTGCCATGTCCTTCTCCCATTTTTGCAGTGCTGGAATCGAACTCGGGACCTCAGAGACTGCAGAGTGGCGCTCTACCAACTGAGTTAAATCCCAGCCCCAGTGAATTAGAGTAGCCTCCTGTTAATATAGGGCAGCTGTCTGAAGGGATGAGAGTGAGGGGAATAACTTGCAGGGTAGGGATATAAGGAGGTAACTGGTGACCAGGGGAGGAGGGTGACTCAGGGTGCCCACACCAATTCCCATATATAGCCTCCTGGCTGAGTGTGGTCCAGGCTAAGCCCTCATATCTCCAGCCATTTTGTCACATACTGTAAAACACTGGTTGTGTGGGCTGAATGCAAGACTGAAGGGAGGGCACAGAAAGAAAAATCTCCTGAATAGCCAAATCCACACCTCAGAAAGTTGTGGAGGAAGTTCTTCCTCTTTACAATACCATCTATCCTCCTTTGCCCAGGCCAGTCCTGCCCCTGGTTGCGGAGCCAGAAACTGAAGGATCAAATTTCAATAGTGGCCTCTCTATGCTATCATCCCCTGGGAGCCTAGGCCTCCCCCTAGTGGACTATCTGGAACTTCATGTCAGTACTGCAGGGTATGGATTGAGGAACCGCACGAGACAGGAGAAGGGAATCAAGGAGACTTAATGAGCCTGAACAGACTCAATTCAGGCTGAACAAGAGCACTACATATGCCTCTCTGGCCGACAAAGGGGCCCCTCTATTATGATGAACATGGCCAAATCCTAGAAGGACAATGGATTTTTGTTTGCCAGCCTTTTTCTGCTACTGACCTCCTCAACTGGAAGCATCATACACTCTCCAAATGGAGAAAACTCAAGTCTTCATAGACCTGATGCAGTCTATACTCCAAACTCATAACCCAGCTTTGCCAGATTGTAATCAATTCTTCTTGATGTTATTCAATATCAAGGAACACCTTAGAATAATCTGGGCTGCCCATCATTGGTTAGAAACTCACCCTCCCCAGTGGACCTTATATGCCCAGGTGTATGTGCAAGATCATTTTCCTAAAATGGAACCGTGCTGGTATCCAAATACATCTGAGGAACAAACAAATCAGCAGACCCATCTGACTATGCTCCTGGAACTGTTAAGAGAAGGAGAGGAAAAGGCTATAAATATGGGGAAAATTTCAGAAGTCCTTCAGGGGACCAAAGAGACTCCATTCCAGTTTTAAAAGAATTTCTGAAAAGTATTTAAACTATACACACATTTGATCCAGAGGCAACTGAGAACCAGCAAATAGTAAATGCTGTCTTGTGGGGCAAGCTCAGGGGGACATTATGTGAAAATTACAGAAACTAGAAGGATTTGCAGGGAGAACATCCCCCAGCTTCTTGAAATTGCTACAAAGGTCTATGCTAACAGAGATATGGAAGAAGAAAAATAGGCTAATAAAAGACTTATAAAGAAGGTAGATTCTTTGGTGGCCACCATTGTAGAAAGAGGAAATGGTCCAAACAGGGGATGAGGAAGAAGAAGAGGAAATCTTAGACCAGGGAATGAAATACGACAAAGACTAGAAAAAGATCAATATGCCAAATATAAAAAGACAGGCTATTGGAAGAAGGAGTGTCCAGGAAATGAGATGGAAGGTATCGAAGATTATCAGGACAGGAGAGCCCCACTTAAAGTATTCTATAAACAAAAAAAGTCAGAAACAAACCTCATCAGGATGGCAGGGGCTGAAGGCTATGATAAATAGGTCTGACTAGACTCCATCAATTTGAGACCCCAGCAGCCCATAGTCACATTAAATGTAGGGGGCCAACTGATAAACTTTATGGTGGACATGGCTGCTGAACACTCTGTCATAACTCAATCTACTGGGCCACTGTCCAAGGAATATATGACAATCGTTGGAGCTACTGGGGACTGTGAGGAAGGCCCAATCCCTACCCACAGGGAGTTCAGCCCCAAAGCAGAACTCATAGCCCTAACACGGGTTCTCTTGCTAGCAAAAGGAAAGAAACCAGTAGAGACTCTAATAGGATGGCATTCTATGTGCCATGGCTGACTGCCATCAACAGAGCCATTTGTGAACACTGCCTGACATGTACCCAAAATAACCCATGACAGGAGCCAACTTAATCCCAGTGGCTCCGGAGGCAGAGGCAGGAGGATCACAAGTTTGAGACCAGACGCAGTCTGTGTAACTTAGCGAAACCCTGTCTCAAAAAGAAAAAAAAAAAAAAAAAAAAAAAAAAAAAAAAAAAAAAAAAAAAAAAAAAAACAGGGCTGGGGGCACAGCTCAGTGGTCTCAGCAGTTCAGCACTTGCAAGGCATACAGGCACAAGGCCCTGGGTTCAAACCCCAGTACCACAGAAAACAAAACAAAACAAAACAAAAAAACCCTACGAATAGACTTTACTGAGCTGCCTCAATCTGGAAGCTATTGGCTATTGGTACTTGTAAGTGTTGGTCTGCACCTTGTCAGGGTGGTTAGAAGCCTTCTCTATCTGCACAGAAAAAGCTCAAGAAGTGACCAAGATACTACTAAGAGACATTATACCTATATTTGGCCTGCCTTTGACTTTGGGATCAGCAATGGACCAGCATTCATAGCTGACTTATTTCAAGAACTCACCAGAATGCTAAAGATAAGATGGAAGTCACATACTGTCTACTGGCTGCAAAGTTCAGGGAAAGTGGAACTCATGAGCTGGACTCTTAAATAACTGATAAGGAAATACTGTCAGGAGACTCATCTAAGTTGGGATCATGTCTTGCCCATGGTCCTTCTCCATGTCAAGTGCACCTCAATCAAATTAACTGGGTATTTTCCCCATGAGATTATGTTCAGTGGGCCACTTTCAATTACAGGCCCGATAAAAGGTGGCCCCCTGGGGTTGAGAGCGATAACTCTGATGAGGCAACTGCAGGCTTTGGGAATAGCCGCACAGGAAATTCACAGATGGGTACAGGAAAGAATATTCATAAGTTTAACTGACCCTGTCTACCCTTTTATACCAGAGGATCTTGTTTGGGTTAACAAATGGAATCCAAATGGGGCCCATATGTGATGCGACACCTACTGTAATCTTGTCCCCCGCAGTGCCGTTGAAGTTGCAGGACCAGTGCCCTGGATTCATCATAGCTGCCTGAATCTTGTGGTCTCAGAGGTGTGGACCTGTTGGCAGGACCCAGAATATCCAACATGACTGAAGCTCCAAGGAAGTCCTGTCGCCATGCCAGACCAGGAGATTTGCAGCCCTGCTCTGTCACACCTGAGGCTAACCATTCTAAACATGGCAAAATCTTGAGGAAAAACTACAGCCCTGCTCTATTCACACCAGAAGCTGACTAGTCTACACACTGCAGAAGGTTGAGGATGAATTAATGTGGGATTCTGTTTCATAGACTAACATTTGTACTCGTCTGTATGCCTGCATGGAATGAGCTGACAGGGAAAATTTCAGGGAGATGAGGAAAGTACATGCACATGACCCCATCTGTAACTCGGACTTTGGTGTTTCACTCGTTACTATGACTGCAAAGGGACTCACCAAGGAATTTGTAAACACAACCTGACCATTTTCTCTACTTGTGATCTGGATAATAATCCCCCATACATATGTTATGATCCACAAAATTTACCTCATGAAACTTGGTTTGAGGTCCAAAGAGATTAAATATGGGACCCTCTTAAGCCAGACTGAAATCCCCTGCTCTCACTTGGGCACCATCCATACCCTCCTTAATGGATACCAGGCCATAAGATCACGTACTACTTGCAGTACTCTAAACAGAATAACTATATAGATGGGTCTCAAGAAACGGACAAGGAAGGTTATCTCTCTCCATAGAGAATGGTCACTGCCCAGTGGCTATTGCCAACTGAAGGAATCTTATCCCCTAATTCTCCTTATCTTGGAACCTGATCTAGCTGAATGGGCCTCTGGACAAAGCTTAACTGCCAGTCCAGTGAACCCATTAAGAATTGCTTTGAAAGACCCAGGTCATGTCATGACATTATAGGTCATCAAAAAGACTTGAGTTGATGAGGTTCAGTAATTCCGGATTTTTAAATCACTCTATGACAATTTATAGCCAGACTCATTAGACATTGTCCCTGAGTCCTGAAATTTGTTCTTGCAATTGGCTGAAAGCATAGCCCTAAACCTCCATGTCTCTTGCTACATATGTGGGGGCACTAACATGGGTGATCAATGGACAGAGGAAGCATAAGAATTAAAGCCTGAGGATAACCTCAATATGATTGTTGCCCCTCCTAGAACTATTGATTTGAATCCAAATGTATGGCACCTAAAACCCTCCATCATAGGAAATTATTGCTTTGCCTGATGGGGAAAAGAGTTCACAGTCCCAATATGAGAGCTTCCCTGTTTAGGTCAACAATACTATAATTCAACCATGGGGGAGTGAAACTGATGGGGAAAAGATAAACCTTTGCCATATCTACCCCATTGCCCCATTTTCAAGCTTTAAATCACTCATGGTAACATTTGGAGGCCTCAAATGAATGGAAGGCTCATGGACATACCAACAGCTGCCTGCCAGCTAGATGAAGACTTACATACTGGGAATGATTAGATCATCTTTCTTCCTAATCCCATTACAACAGGGAGAAACTTTAGAATATCCAATACAAAATGAAAAAGAAAAAGGACTAAGAGAGTTAATGGGGGCATGAAGAGAGAAGATTGGAAAGATGATAGATGGCCCTGGAGAGAATAATTCAATATGATGGTCCAGCCACATGGGCTGAAGACAGTATGTGGGGATACTGTACCCAATATGATGAACCAGATCTTTAGATTACTGGCAGTTCTTGAGATCATTACAAATTATACCTCAAGAGCTTTGAATCTCTTGGCATGTCAAAACAGCTCAGTGGTGGAGTAGATCACTTGCAAAGTATGCACAAAGCCCTGGGTTTAGTACCACAAGAAAAAAGAAAGAACAATATTTAATAAAGCATTGATGGCTATTTCAGAGTTATACTGAAGATACTGTGTACATGCAAATTAAATGGGCATTAAACATTACCTTGGCAGTGCATACTGTGGTGCAGGTCTGAATCCCAGCAACTCAGGAGGCTGATGCAAGAGGATCATGAGTTTGAGGCCTGAAGCAGCCTGTGTAATTTAGCGAGACCCTGATTCAAAATAAAAAATAAAAAATGGGATGGAATGTAGCCCAGCGGTAGAGCATTTGCAAAGAATATGCAAGGCCCTGTGTTCAATCCCCGACCCCCAAGTACTGCCAAAAAACAAAAACAAAAAACAAAAAACACTACCTTGCCAATGGTGATATAAAAGAAAACATGATGCTGTTGTTACTGGTTTTTAAAAATAAGTTATCTTGAATAGAATGATATACAAAATACCTTGAAAGTTCATTTAAAAGTATGAATTAAAATTAGATTAAGTAGATTTGTTGTTAGGGGCTGGGATTTAGTTCAGTTGGTAGAGTGCTGCGCTGCAGTCTTGGAGGTCCCGAGTTCAATTCCCTGCACCACAAAAATGGGAGAAGGACCTGGCAACCCACTCCCCATGCAATCCCGAAACAGCCATTAAAACCCCTATGAGGGTCGCTATGAATTGGATACCGACTCAATGGCACCTAGACACCTAACAACAACAACAAGATTTGTTGTTGGTAGGTGCCTTCAAGTTGGTGTATGACTCAGAGTGACTGCATGTACAGCAAATGAAATGTTGTTGTTAGTGCTTCTCTGCTCTTCACAGGGTTTTCAATGGCTCATTGTTTTTTAGGAGTGGGTTGCTGCATCCTTCTCCCAAGCCTACAGTACCTGTTGTTCCTAGGTGGTCTCCCATCCAAATACTGACCAGGTCTGACCCTGCTTAGCTTCCAAGATCTAATGGGATAAGATGCCACAGTGGTACAGCCACAGGCATAGAATATTTGAGTTGCACAGATAATCTTTCTTTACTTGGCCTTATAGCTATTGATAGCAGACAGATGTTCATAGCCAAAGTGAGGACAATTTTTCCTCTCAATTCAAACTAATATCTCATGAAAATTCACATTCAAATGCTATTGTCTATGGAATAAATTTCAAATTCCTTAATCTGGATTTCAAAACCTTCCATAATTTGGCCTCACTGCATGTGCTCATTCTAGATTTCCTTTCATTCCAAGGTCAAATGTTCCACTTCACTTGAGTTAACAATCACTCAGCTCCAACTGTGTGTTTCACATTGTGTTGCTTACTGGGAACATAAGGATAGATTAGACATGACAGCTGCCCTCATAGATATAACTACTCATTATTTCAATCAGTAACAATACATCTATCTCTTGGTCATTCCTTTCTTAAAGAATGTCTTCTGTTATTCTCCTGAAATTTTATTCATAAGGTTCTGTATATACATACATACTACCTTCTGTTTACATTACAGATTTAGTGAAATAATCTCATTTTTTAACCCTTCTTCAAATACTATGTACTGCATACATGGCAACTCTTCACCCACATGCATATTTTCTAGGAAGGTTTGGAGTACGTTTTATATTGTTTAATGTAACCTCTTTAGTACCTATTTCAAACTTAGACATTGTCACAAACATTTGAATCAGTTCACAATAAATATGTGACTTAGGAACTAATCCATCAATATTCACCCTAAGATTCAGGTGTCCAATTTTAGGAACAATTTTTTTTTCAAGAACACCATGGATTACTATTCTAAATTGAGTTCCATAAATAATATGCATTTACTTGTAAGTTAAATATTAGTAAAGTTAACATGTGCACAGATCCTTTTTCTATCATCTCATCTCATTTAACCTATAATCTTTTAAAGAATCAATCATAAAAATCAACCATTCATGTAATAATAAACATAAACTCATACTGCACCTTCTACGTACAAAATATACCTAGGAAAGCTCTCATAGTTTCCAAATACATGTGATTCAATGATTAACTTTTCTATAAAGGGAGTTAAAAATATATTTAGGAGGCATATGCAGGGATTATTAATTAACAGGATAGTGCAAAAGGCACAAAGCTTTGCACATTATATGGGCTCAAGTTTCCATATGCCCCTAACCTCTACAGAGTTCTTGAGGTTTTACTAAAGGTCTCTGAAGGAAGATAGAAAATGAACATCATCTAAAATTATATTTAAATATTTCTAAAAGTTATTTCATTAATATCCTTTATTATCTCAGGGTTTTGTTTTTCCAAAAATACTAATATACTGTCGGCTCTTTGCATTGCATAATTATTATAGATTTTTCACAATTAGATTAACTTCCTGGAAATACATAAATTTAGGTGCTGCTGTATGACATCCTCAACATCCTCAACAACATACTGTCATCAAAATTATCAATTTCATGGAGTAGGTGGATGTGTAACCCAGCCTATCCCAGTTAAAAATGGCATATTGCTGGCACAATATCTATTTATAGAGAGCTTATTTCTATAAACTACTTTATTGTTTTAGTGCACTTACAATAATCTGAAATGATCTTATTGCTTAACTTTCTCATTTATGATCTGTCTCCACTAAAATGTAAGCTGCATCAGTGCATGACAATGTTGTTCTTCTTCATTTCTTACTGTATTGCCATTATCTACAATACTCACTGACACTTTGCAGTAGTTTAATATCTGATTATTAGAGAATGAATGAATCAATATGGGTAAAGTGGTTATGATATATTTAGGGATCATGGACCAATAACATACTTAAAATTGTTTAAGTAGGACCAAGAACTGGTCAGCACATTCTCTTCCCATATATGGACACAAATAGAAAAATAAAAAATAACCATTTGTTATCATGATCAGTGCATAAAAGAAGAAAAATGTTAACATAGAAACGAATTTTTTTTTTAAAGACATGAACAAAGAATAAAGGACAGGGCAGTAAAATAAACTTGTCTCTAAAAGTAATTCACCACATTGTTCTTATTTTACTTATTTCATCACAGTTAGGTGTTGTCATGTATGACTCGTAGCAATCTTCATAGGGTTTTAAACGGCTGCCTGTTTCGGGATTGTTTTTAGGAGTGGACTGCCCTGGCCTTCTCCCACTTTTGCGGTGCTGAGTATAGAACCTGGCTCCTCAGAAAGTATAAAGCAGTGCTATATGAGCTGATTTAAAGCCCAGCTCTATTTCATCATAGGCCACTGAAAAATCCAACACAGATCTGGACTGCCTTGCCCACTGCACTTTAGGAATGCAGCTATGAAAACTGTATTTCTGTAATGAAACATGGAAATGGCATGAATAATCTATTACCATAGCTATTTTGTCATGGGATCATATGTTCTTCTGAGTTTCAGACTATTAGTTAGGCTGACTTTAATATGTCCAAGAATATATGTCAGTAAGTAGAGCTGGATAATCAGCATTCAAGTCTAAGGGCTGCCATTATTTTTTTCTCAATGGCAAAATCTAATGAGTAACTTTCTCAAAGGTGTGGAAAATCTTCCGACCCTATTTTGTTCTCCTGTATAAGGGTTTAATGATGGAATGTAGTTTTCTACCATTTAAGACACATTGCATGTACCTTGGCAGAGAAAATTGGAGTCCTTCTGCCAAGAGTGTTCATTTTTATACTGTAATTGACAATTACAATATTAGCATGCATAAGGAATCATGTTTTCCATAAGAAAAGTTGAATGTAAAGGTCAGGTATAGACTTGACCTTTTTGAGGAGAGAAACAACTGGCAATATGTGTAATAGCTATAGACAAAAGGGTAATGTTATAAATGTGGAAATGCTGGAAACTTGTAAGAGGTAGATAAAAAAAATGGAATAGGACTCCTATTGAGAAAAGTTTCCCTTGTTCATAGCTCAGAGTACTTTTCATGGGAAGAGGTTATTCTCTAATAGTGGGGGTCTTTCTAAACTAAGGTTCTTCATCACAACCACGGAACACAGAAATTCATCTGAATGACTATTTTCTGAATTCCCAAATGATGGTATATAAGTAGTACTATTCTGGACATGTAGAACTTAAGTTAATTCATTATTTATATTTTTTAAAACAATAAGGCTTAATCCTCTGAAGGATCTGCTTCAGAAGGGCTGAGGAAAGCTAGACTAGTTGGAAAAACACCTAAAAATTATGATTGGTTATGACAGACTAAAGCTTAAAATTTTGTGAGAATTCCTCAGGTTCATGAGGTTAGGTGGTCTTTTTTCTCCATTTTCCTGTAACTGGAGCTTTCAGAAAGAAAATTATTTTTTTCTAATTATTTGTGAACTAGCATCTTAGGCTTTATTACATTAGCAACAGTCCCTGGTACTGAAAACAACTCTTGATCCTTCTGGACATTTACAAGCTGCCCATTCCAGAAGTACTCATCCATGAAATCAATAAATATGTGTGAGATGGTCATATGAGTAGAAAACTTATAAATGTGCCAGATATTAACAGTAAACTTATAAATATGATGCATATAATCCTTTTATTGTTCGAACTTAAAGTCTAGTATTGCTAACACTCAACATGTCTTTTACCATCTCTCACCTCCTGCAAATCTGTTTTATCTATATCCAGGATCATGTTCAATGGTATCAAATTTCCCTATTTATTCATATCAAAACAAGGTCCCATTTGTGAAACCTCTCTTTTTCTGACTCTCCATAAACAGTCTGTAAATTAAATTGATTCACTATCATAGATTAGTACCTTTTCTAATCCTAAACCTAGGACTTAACTTCTCCTAAATATTTGTCTGGCCTACGTTAAGATTTTCCTAACTATCTCCTTGCTTGCACTGTTTCCTCCCTGTACCAAAATATTTATTCCTGAATGCAAATTTGATCACTGCATTCTTTATTTTATAAACTTTCAATTCTTGTTCACTAGAGATGGGAAGAAATCCCAAGCCCTTGCCTTGCAAAGACATAGGTGAGCTTTTGCGATCCAGATTCAGTCACATTCTCTGTTACTGCCTTACTCCCATTCTACATTCCAGGCATTCTGAGTCCTGTATATGCATTTCCTTAAAGCCACCATGGTTTCCCCATCCTCTGCATCTGTACATGCTACCCTGCCTGGAAAGCTTATTCCACAAATATCCTCTTTACCTACTACCTCTTACTTATCTATCCCTCAGGACCCAAGTAAGGTGTCACCTCCCTCAGACAGCACTTTTTCTGACAATTACTTCCTCCTTATGTTGTGATTCTACTTTATATTCTTTTTCTTTTTTTTTCCCGGTACTGGGGGTTGAACCCAGGGCCCCATGCTTGCATGCTCTGCAAGTGCTGGATTACTGAGCTGCACCCCCAGCCCATTTTTTTTACTTTCTTTTGAGACAGGGTCTTGCCAAATTACACAGACTGCCTCTGGTCTCGAACTTGTGGTCCTCCTGCCTCCCAAGCCTCTGGGATTACAGTCCTGCACCACTGCACCCTGCTCTACTTTACATTCTTAACACATTGAATCATGATGATCTTTACATCTGTTGATTTATAAAATTTGGTTTCTTTTTGAAGACATACTGATTATAGGATCTAATGACTGGTACATAAAGTAGGATCCCAATAAGATTTGAGAAATAAATGAATATCAGGCAGAGCATATGCTGCTAATATTTAGCAAGCAAATATATTAACTATAATATAGTCAGTGTTCAAATTTAATAACTGGTACATAAATTGTTTGAAAATGATTTTATACCAATAGACCAGTTAGAAAGACATTGATATTGAAGGGGAAAGTGAGTGATAAATGAGAGACAAAATATGTTTGTCTATGTGCATAAATGCCTGCAGCCATAGCCCTGTGGCATCTGATCCCATTAGATCTCAGAAGCTAAGCAGGGTTAGGCCTGGTTAGTACCTGGATGGGAGACTGCCTGGGAACACCAGAAACTGTAGGCTTGGGAGAAGGACCTGGCAACCCCCTCCCAAAAATCAATCTGCCATTGAAAACTACGCACAGCAGAGAAGCACTGACAATAGTGTTTCCCCTGTTGTACAGAGGGTCACTATGAGTCGGATACCAATTCAACGGCACCTAACAACAACAACAACATGTGCATAAATAGATGTCTTGTATACGGGTGGTTATTTTAACACATATTACTGAAAGCCTATAAAACTTTGTACTTGGGACACAAAATTTAGAGATTTAGTCCAGTAGCCAAGCACAGACATTTTAATTTTTACAATACTTGATAAAAAGTTACAAACAGACTGAGGGTACAATAAGAGAAGAGAGGATGAATACCTTGACTAGCCTGTGGGTATACAATATGCTTGCTGGATAAATAGGTGTGAAGAATAACTTCAAAGTAGATAAGAAAAGGAAAAGAGTGAAAAGCTTTGTCACAGATAACTAAAAATGTCATTAGCTATGATTTTGACCATGATAGCTATATAAAGAATTTCACAAGAAAATTATATCCTTTAGAATTATCACAGTCATTCCAAGTATATAACTCTATATAGAATATTAACAAAATGGATACATAGATACATATAAATATGCTGATAGGCAAGCAGACTATTATAATAAGTAATTCTGTATCTACATCCTAACTCAACCAAATCTAGTATTTAATACATGCACACACACACACATACACACACACCAATAATTATATAGTTGGCCTTCAATTTACTTTTATCTTTTGTCTGCAGAGTCAATCAAATGTGAATGGAAAATATTTTTAAAAACTGCATCTGTGCTGAACATGTAAAATCTTTTCTTCTTATTATCATCCCCTAAACAATACACTACAATTATTTACATAGCATTTACATTGTATTATATATTGTAAGTAATAGACAGATGATTTAAGCATAGGAGAGGATGTGTATAGGTTATATGAAAATATGTTGCCAATTTTACATAATGAACTTGAGTAACCTTGGATTTTGGCATCCAAGAGACTCCTTGAACCAATTTCCCCAGGACACTGAAGTAAAACTGTACATAAACACATAACCATTTCTTCCTTACAACTGTCCTATGAAGTATTATTACCCTTATGTTACTACTGCCCTCAAGCTAAAAAATCAATTTACGTACTTAATACCAAATAACTAAATGGCAAAAGGACAAGCATTAGATTCTCAGTCTTTGTGAGATGATCTTTGTTGTTACCACGCCACCTTTACAGATACTATATGGGGCCAATTAAAGTGACATTAACGAGGATAATATAATATTTTAATATACTCTAAGGCTTTTCTTTCCCAACAAACACTTTTGAAATGTCTTTGAGGTAGAAGATGGCATTTATACAAATGGCTTTAAAGATGGAAATTACAAGGAACTAAAACAAAAATATATTTAGTTGATAGCTAAGTAGGATTGAAGTGATCCAAAGTATAGTTCCAAAGATACTTAGCATCTGTGCACTGAAATGCTTGTTTTAACAAGTCCAACTGTATTTCCTAACTATGTCAATCCTTTCCCTTGGCTAATGCTGAATCCAGTTTACAGAATATATCAAACTGCAGCCTTCTTGCTGAGAGGAGCTGAACACTGCTTTAATTTCCCAGCCGGGAGCTGGTATTTCATCATGAACCAGGCATATTAAATTGTTGTGCAAATGGAAAGACCACAATGTAGGCCATATGGCAATTTCTCTTTTCAGAAGAGGAGAGACCTTCAAATCAAACTCTTAAGTCTGAGAGCATTTGATGTTACAGTTATTAGCTTGAAGATATGGGCAGGAGATATCTTTATGTCTTCTGAGTTTTCTCCCTTTCTTCCAATGCCCTATAAGAATGATGAGTCTGTTTAGAGCTGAAAAAGAAATTTGGGTCAACCCTAAATGTATTAAACTCTGAATGAGATCTCCAGATTCTTCCATTCCATTATGAGGGGAAAATGGTACTTTAAAATCAATTTTCTAAGTCCATGTTTGAGATGCTGGTTTATTTTGGGTTGAACTGTTCAGTTTTTTTTTTTTTTCACACTCAGCTCAGAAGTTACCTCATTCTTCTATCCAAAGAACTTACATTGTGGTCCTACTGCATGTCAGCTATCATTCTAAGAGTTGCAGGTAGAAAATAAGAAACCTGCTTAATCTCTTGAAACTCATACTCTAGAGAAGGATATGAAAAACCACAAGTATGTAAGAAAACCACTTGAGTAAAAAATACTTTAGAAAATAAAACAGTGTAATGCTACAGAGTGATAATGCACACCAAGAATATGATAATCATAGAACTTTTGATAATGCGGAGAATTTTCAATGTCTATTTCAATTAGTTATAATTTGTTTTAATGCTTAGACTTGTCCTCCAAATTATCTTCTTAGGTCTCTTGTTTTGTTCCTCATCATCCAGTTTACAACCTGGTCCTCTCTCCCCACTGCTGTTGTGGCTACTTCAAGTCTAAATCCTTGTAATTGTGGTGACACTACCAGATTTATAGATGAGAATTTTTGATGAAAAGGCATGTCCATTCATTGAGAGCCACTGACATGATCACCCCCCCCACACACACACACACAGCGTCCCTCTTTCACAGAATATTTACTTCTTTCTTTGCTGTGGAGTTCCTTCTCTATCTCCCTGGCTTCTCTCAGGGCCTCCAGCATGTGTGTTGTGGCACAAATGGAACAATGCAAATAGCTAATGTGAAGAATCAAGTATTAAATCTAAAATTTATTTCCAAAATGTTATCCTTTGGGCTGTAAATGGAATTTCACATCTCCTGGTATTATCTCTTTCTTATTTTCACTCTTCTTATATCATTATGTACTTCTCACTAGGATGCCAGTGGGGATTAGGTTTATTTTTAGGTATTCCTATAGCCCTATAGACCTAGATAGACAGTTTTAAGAAAATAAATTTCATTTGGGAAGGTATCCTACTTAAACTTTTTTTATTGGATCTTTTCAGCTTCCAGTTCTTAAATGTATCTATATTTTGACTTATATTCATTTCAATGGTTCTGAAGAAAAATCCCAAGATTTTTACTGAAAAATGTAATCAAGACTAATTTTCACTTTTTTTTTCATAGTTTTATCAACAAAAGTTTTTGAATCCAAGATATTCCAAATAATGATGGTAGGGAAATTGAATTTTGTTATTTTCCCTAAAATAATCCCTACCTTTCAGCAAAGTTGCAAACTAAAAGTCTATGTCTACATAAAAACATGATAACTGTGATAAACACAATTCAAAAGGGCTCCATAATTCAGAAATGACCAAAGATTTGTTCAGCAGCACTTTATGATTATTCCATACACTTATTTGTTGCTCACCATCAGTTCCCCATTCTCATATTTTTTTATTATTCGAGGATACCTCACAAAAGGCAAATTTACATTTTAAAGTATGATATAGTTAAGGAACTATGAAATAAAGTTTTGACAACTATAAACTTTTACTAGATATAATTCAGATTTGGGAGAGAGGTATGATCAATTATATGATTGCCTTTTGAAATTCTTCAAACAAGAATACATTCTGTAATCAAAACCCAAGATGCAAAATAATACTTTCAGAATGGATTTGATCAAGCATAATCAAATATAATCTCTAGTTTGCATGACATTTTCTATGCAATATTATCTGTCTAGAAAACAAATAAAGCTTTTTGAAATCTGTAACGCATATACTTCTTCCTATAACACCTTCTTGTCTTTCCTTAACTGGTCATATTATAACTTAGACAGTCAAGTCTAGTAAGAACATTAATATCCATTTACAATATATTATTTGGTAAGGCTGCACACACAATGCAAAGAGGTGATCAGGCATGTGTATGTATAATTTAAGCCAAGAAAACATCATATCAGCAATCTCAGATACCAGAATGATTAAATGGCTTAGTTCCAGCCAGGTGTAGTGGTGCATGCCTGTAATCCTAGCTCTCAAGAGGTCAAAGCAGGCACATCATAAATTCAAGGCTAACCTGGGTTACACAACAAACAAACAAACAAACAAACAAAGTGGCTTAGTTCAAGTCCTTCTATGTTCCAAATTCCATAGTTATAAGCAGAATATCCTGGTACTAAAAGTATTGAAGCCCTAAACAAAAGCACACCACAACAGAAACAGACAAAGTAACCAACAAGTCTAAAGTAATCATGAAGTAGGAATCAGCTTTTAGCTTGAGTATTACCTTAACTAGACAGTGAAAAGGATACATAAAAAGTACATATAAGTCAAGATACGAAGTATTATTTTGTGTTCTCTCTCACTGGAATATTGACAATGAGAGTAACAGAACATTTTACCTATTTGTATTATTTCTTTAATATATGACCTCTTAGAAAGTATAAGTTCAAATATCCTATCATCTCTCTCTTCTAAGTTACAGCAATAAATGCAAAATCATGCACATTATGAACTAAAAATGATTTCAGTAATTAAGAAGTACTGTACCGATATTTCCAGCTTCTTGCTGAGGTAGAAAGTATCAGGATGTTCTGTAGTTATAAATATTTTACAAACCCTCCACAATGAAAAATTTTAATGTGCTCATTTTAAATACTTTCAATAATAAGATAAATAAATATGTACTCAATAAATCAACACATTGTGAAAGGAATTCAATTAAGGTTTTAAATGCCATTTCTTTGAAGTGTCTATCCATTTTAGTCTTCAACTATGTGATTAATGTCCAGGTTGACTGTACTAATATGAATGGCTCTCAATGATTAACTATCACTAAAAATATTTAGGTATGTCTTTTGAACACTATGTTGTTTTCTTGGGGCACAAAATCATATTTTGGCAATGAGAACTATTTATTGAATTCCATTCAAATATTAAAGATTTGTTCATGTTTCTCCTGTAATGTGAGTTAAGGTTCAAAGACACTTTTAAAAAATTCTTCTAGCATATGTTAAAATTGAACATTTCAAATTTATTATATCTTGTAAAATAGGTGATAAAATGCAATGCAAAGTGACTATAAGTTTTCCACTCAGTTATCTTTAGTCTACTCCAATATTTTCAGATACTCTGATTGGTAATTTGACTCTTTCTGACAAGTAAATTCAGCCATGGAGAAGTGTTTCCATAGATAATAGATAGCTCAAAACAGTCATACTTAATTGGAGCATGCTTAGAATTGTTGTTGTTGTTGTTAGGTGCCGTCGAGTCGGTATCCAACTCATAGCGACCCTCATAGGGTTTTCAATGGCTGGCTGTTTCGGGATTGCCTTGGGAGTGGATTGCCAGGTCCTTCTCCCATTTTTGCGGTGCTGGGAATTGAACTCGGGACCTCAGAGACTGCAGCCCAGGGTTCTACCCACTGAGCTAAATCCCAGCCCATGCTTAGAATTAGCAAGTTCATATTACTTATCCATAGGCTATATACTGTGTATGTGTTTGTGTGTATGTGTGTGTGTGTACACGCACACGTGTGCACCCATGCAATGTGCATAGGCTCTTAAGGGAAAATAATCTTTATTCTCTTTATTCTCGGAGTCATATCATTGATAAGAACATGCAGACAATGCATTTTTGATTGTAAGAACATGGCCTATGAATGATAGTTGAAGCCCAGTTATCATCAGTCTCTAAGCTGAGGCATTTCTCAGCCTCTTCATTTGTACAAGATAATTAGGTAATGAATTAGATCTCTCTTAATTCTCAATTTACAAAAATGTTTCTGAATAATGTAGTTTTTGAAAAGAAGTTTTTGTTCTTTAATTTTCCTTCTAACGCATTTGGGAATTTGATACTGAAAAATAGTAAAGCTTATACATTTTGTGTTGTTTTTAACTGACACATAAAACACAGAATCTACATATTAATGTGATCCTATGTAATGTTTTGATACATGTATACATGGTATGATGCTTAAATCAGATTGAACATATATCTACTCATAGATTTGTCATGTTTTATGGTGGAAACTTTCATAATCGACTCTTCTCATGGAGTTATATAACATTTGTGAAATTACTTAGGACAATGCATGTCACATTAAGCACTAGTTGTCTGGAGATTTTGAAGTTTATGAAATCCTAGAGTATTATTTCATGAGTGAGGGGTGTGCATGAATATGTGTATATAGTAAGGAAATTAGGATTTTCAGGGTTGTGGTTATCTTTTACGATGAAAAAGCTTTCAAAATTATTATTCCATCACTACTTCCCCATCCCCCACCATACACACACATTGACTTAGACTGAATTAAGATTAACACAGAACAAGAAGAATATACACATTGATAATTAGGTTCATGAGTGTTTGTTTCCTTGATATAAACATAACTCCTTGGTAATATCTCTTATGGGTATCTTTTGCTTTATACCTTTTTACTTACCTTAATGGGTAACACATAGCACAGACTGTTAGCCAAGTAGTGTCTTGAGCTTTTAGATATGTTGAATCATTTCATCATCTAAGCAAACCTAATTACTATTAATTCCTACCTCATTAAGAGTGTACAGATATGTAAACAGGACCTCAGAAAAGATTCATAACTTTCCCAAGGCCCAACAGCATCTCCAACGCCTCCCTCAAAAAATATCCTGTTTCTCCCCACATTACAGGGAGTTTTACTGCCAAGCCCCTAATATTTTATTTTATTTTTTCACTATCCATAAAAGAAGAGCTGTAATTTTTGTCCACCAGAGCATGAACCACCACAAATATCTCCATTTCTTTTTAAAATGCTACACTGTTGGCCTAACTAACATCACCAACAATAACACTGCAAACAAAATAGTGCTTTTCTTCAGAAATATTGAGAACATTAGAACAGGCAAGAAATAATTTTAGATGTTCAGAAAACAATGAAAATAAAGAAGCTGGCAAAGGAATATGCCTTCTCCCAAGGGCTCCATTCTAAAAGAATTCTTGAACAGGAAGGAGTTATAGTGGTTGTCTATCTTAATAATCTCATTTTATAGATGATGATACTGAGCCATTGGATATTAATCAAATTGCCTGGTGACATGCAGTTAGGTCCTATCCAAAGTGTTGGGACCATATACTAGCTCTGTGGATGCTGAACACAAAACTGCTATGTCATGGTGCTTCCTAATCTTTTTATAGTTTTGATCCTAAATATAAAATTTGATAATTTAATTTGCCCTATTATAAGAAACAAACAATAAAATATGCTGATGCTCCTCAGACATAAACTTTTAAATGGGATGCATTACATAGTTCAGCAAGGGCATGCACTGGAACAGGTGTGAGGTTTGAACTATTTGGACCTTCATACTTGAAGGGAGGGTCTAAATTTCAGAGTAAGGAAAAAAACTGGCCCAATAATAAAAAGCCGCTGCTATTAGCACAGGTGGAAGGCCACATGGAAAAGAAGCAAGCTAGAGGTAGAGTTGAAATGAGGACACAGAAATCAGCCATCTGTCCACCAGCCATGATGCACATAAAGTAACCACAGGACATCATTGGCTTCTCCAAATGAGCCAGTTCAAACAGTGGGTTCCTAAAATCAGTGCTTTACTCATAAACTGTATTTGTTGGGGGACTTATCAAGTAAAACTTTAAGAATGTTTTAAACTTAAATACAACATAATGCTAAAACACCCAGAATCTTATAGATTTATATATGCTAACTATTCGTTAGAATAAAAATGTTACTTTGAGAAATTCAAATTTTTAATTGCTTCCAAACATATACTTAATGCTTCAAAAGGAAATATTGATTTTTTTCTAACAGAGAATGGATCTGTACTTTATCTCTACTCATTTTCAGCTGAGTGCATAGATTTAAAAAGTGAAAAGTTGGTAATAGTATGTTAAAAATAAAAGTTTGAATCTCATTCCTTTTGTGCAATTGCTATACTCTTTCACACTTTATTAAAGTTGCCTCTCAGAGAAGGACGCTCCCTCACTTTCCCTACTCCACAAATACAATGAAGTAGGATAATGGTCCATAAAGAAATGTTACAACAGAATAATAGTTTATACTGCTTTATCCAAAGAACTCAAAGTATTTTATTAATGTTAGCTCATTAATCACAACTATGACAGAGGATGAACAGATTGGCCAAAGTCGGACAAGAAAATCATAGTCAGCAAAGTTGTACTGAGAATCTACAAGCCAAGTATGAGGCTTGGAAAGCAAATGAACGAGAGAGAGAGAGAAAAAAAGAAAGAATCAAAAAGGAAATTTGGTATTTTATTTAGCACTGTCTTAATCAATTTAGGCTGCTATAACAAATTACCATAGACTAAGTGATATCTAAACTATAGAAATGGATTTTTGACAGATGGATTCAGGTCTGAGATCAAGGTGTCAGCATGGTTGGTTTCTGGTGACTAACTTTTTGCAGGCTTAAGACTGCCCACTTCATTGTATAGTCACAACTCTGGGCTTATACAACAGTACTAATCCTGATCATGAATGGTATGTTAGTCAGCTGTGTGTTGCTGTGGCAGAGAAACTGACCAACATAAGCTTACAGGAGGAAATGATTTCCTGAGGGTCTCATGGTAAGAGGATGTCAGTATGTAATGCTGGGAGGCATGGCAGAGTAGCTGGCAGTGGGGCAGGTGTCAGATGACCTCACATGTTAGTGATCAGGCAGCTGAGAGAGTAACTGGAACAATAGGTCTGGGGTAAAGTCCAAAGGCCTGCCTTGAGAGACTTGCTTCCACAAAACTAGAATCCCATCTCCCAATGGTCCATAGCCTTCACAAACAGCACTCCCACCAGGGGACCAAAAGTTCAAACATTTTATCTTTGGGGGACATGTTAGATTCAAACCATTAAACTTCACCCCTGACCTCCAAAAGTCAATGGCCATTCACAATGCAAAATGCATTCATTCCAACTTTAATTAAAGGTTTCCAAAATCTTAACAGTCTCAATCATGTTCAAAAGTCTAAATTCAATGTCTCCCCTAAGACTCAAGGCAAACTTAACTAAGCGCCCCTGCAAAGCAAAAAATTAGTTATACACTTTCAACATATGGACAGAGTAAGCATTCCCATCCCAAAATGGAGAATTAGGGGCACAGAAAGGAAAAAATGAGTCCATAGCAAGACCTATAACCCACCAGATAAACAAATCCTGTGGCTCCATGTCTAGCATGTGCCACATACAACATCATCTGGCATCTTGCCTCATATGGGTTCAAGCAGGCTTTGATAGATCCACCCTCATGGACCTGTCATTTGTAGCACACAAGGCCCTATAGGCTGGCTCCATTTCTTGCTAGCAACTTCCCTCAGCAGACATTTCACAGTGCTGGCATCTTCAACATCCTAGGATCTCCATTGCTGCCTAGGTTCCACTCTTAAAGCTTCACGCATCAGCCCTTCAAGGGATTTCCACAGACCCTGGTATATATTGTGTGGTTCTGTAGGCTGTATTCTGGAATCTTGGTGGCAGCTTCCAGAACCCCTTAACTATTGCATTCTGCATTCCTGTAAAACCAGCACCATAGGGGTGCTGCTAGCTAGAGTGATAGATTTTGAACCAGAGCTGCAGCAGTGGCTTCTGCCTTTCCTGACTGAGAAATCCCTTAACCGGGCAGACTCTTTTTAGGATTGGATCCCAGAGAAATTCACTTTCAAACACTTCTCATTTCAAATGAGTTTTTAGTTTTATACACTGAATTCTTAGATGGGAAGGTCTGGCGACAACTTCTTTGACTGGAGGCTAATATATATATAGGTGAGGATATAGACAAAACCATAAAATGATCTTCAGTATGTTTATAATATAATAAAATTCCTATATTCTCCTAGTTTCCATATATCTTTTATATAAATGATGCAAATTAATCATAAAGAAAAGTAGATCTGGAGGTAAAAATGAGGAAAAGAGCATAAATAGTACTTAAAAGGAAAAAGGGTCTTAAAGGCAGCCCATCTTTGGTTTAAGAGGGCTTTCAATGAATTAAAGATAATTCTTACCATAATTGTTGTTGTTAGGTGCCATTGAGTTGCTATCCAACTCATAGTGACCCTACGTGCAACAGGTGAAACACTATTGCTACCGCTTCTCTGTTTTCCATAGGATTTTCAATGGATGATTGTTTTTTGGGAATGTTGCCAGGTCCTTCTCCCAAGCCTACAGCACCTGGTGCTCCAAGGTGGTCTCCCATCCAAATACTAATGAGGTCCAACCCTGCTTAGGTTCTTAGATCTGACAGTATCGTACACCACAGTGGTATGGCAGTAGGCCTTGTCATAATAATTTAGGCATATTTTCATTGTGTCCATTAATACACTAGAAAATGCTTCATCCCTCATGTTGTCCTCATTATTTTTTATACATTTTTTTCACAAACTTAGCTTCCATATTTTAATTCCTATTTTGCCACTATTTTAACGGTCATAGCCTAGACTTAATTATCACCAATAAATTGTTGTTATTGTTAGGTGCCGTCGAGTTGGTATCTGACTCATAGCGACCCCTCATAGGGTTTTCAATGGCTGAGTGCTTCGGGATTGCCTTGGGAGTGGATTGCCAGGCCCTTCTCCCATTTTTGCGGTGTTGGGAATTGAACTCAGGACCTCAGAGACTGCAGCACTGTGCTCTACCCACTGAGCTAAATCGCAGCCCACCAATAAATTAGCTAACTCCAAAACTTCATTCCAGATCACTACATCTTTTATTTCCAGTTCAGTTTACTATTTCACCTCCAACAATTTCTCTGCCCCATCCGGACCTCAAGTTCATTAACATCACTTCTTATTTACTGTTCATTACCTTCCTCTATGAACTAAGATAAAGTTCCTAATGGATCACTAAGAAAATCTCTTTATAAATATATTGTGTTATATAAGTGTGCACCAATTCTGTTTTCTTGACATAACTTTGGGCTCATATATTATAACTCTCTCAGCCTTTCTCTGCTCTAGGAATACTGGCAATGCTGTTTTTCCTGGAACCCCCCTCCTTTTCCTATTTCAGGAATTTTATTCTTGTTAATTCTCATGCTACAATGCTTGTTCCTGAGATCACTGTATGACTAGCTGTCTCTTTTCAATAATGTCCCTGTCCAACTGTTCCTTTATTAACCTGTTTTATTATTGTTGTTTTTTCATGGCATTCATTAGTATTTGAAATTGTTTCATACATTGATTTAATTTTTCAATAAATTACTGTATGCCTCCCAATAGTATATAATATCCATGATTCCTATGGTTTTATTTCATTTACTACCATGTGCCAATGGGGCTGGGATTTAGCTCAGTTGGTAGAGCACTGCTCTGCGGTCTCTGAGGTCCCGAGTTCAATTCCCAGCACCACAAAAAATGGGAGGAGGATGTGGCAATCCACTCCCCAGGCAATCCCAAAACAATCAGCCATTGAAAACCCTATGAGGGTTGCTATGAGTCAGATACTGACTCGACGGCACCTAACAACAACAACAACCATATGCCAAACATTTAGAATATGGCCTAGAATATAGATTTTCAACACTTATTCTTGCTGAAGGAAAGAAGAATGAAATACAGTATGTTGCCTTCATTTCTGAGATAAATTAACTCAGAGATTTCTATGGGTTGACTATATCCCTTGAAGTTCATGTGTTGCAAACAATTCTTAATGCCAAATTGTTAGGGATTGAGGTGTCATAAGAGGTGATTAGGTCATGAGGGTTGCTTTTATTGTGGCAAATGTTTAGACTTGTAATATAGATGAGGTTGGCCTTCTAATGCTCTCTCTCTCTCTCGCTCCCCCCCTCTCTTCTTTCTCCTCCAAATCTCATCCTGGACATGTTATCTCACCCTCGGCCTTCTGCTGTGATATCACACACCAAGAAGTCCCTCTCCAACTGCTAGCTCCTTAATATTGACTACACATCATCCAGAACTGTGAAAAATAAATTGTATATATTTATATTTTTTAGAACTTGGAGATTGAACCAGGGCCTCCTACATATTTTGCAAGTGCTGTATCATTGGGATGCACCCCAGTTACTTTCTTATTTTATTTTGAGACAACGTCCCACTAAGTTATGCAGTCTGTCACAGGACTTGAACTTGTAGTCCTCCTGCTTCTCTCTCTCAAGTCACTAGGATTATAGATATGAACCATTGTGCCTGGCAAATAAATTTGTATTCTTTATCAGTTACACAGTATATAGAGCATTCTCTTTAGCAGCACAAGACAGAATAAGGCAAGGATATTCAGGGATTAACAAGAAATAATACATTTTTGAAAGATTGGAAACATCAAAGAACTTTGTTGTTGTTGTTGTTAGGTGCCGTCGAGTCGGTATCCGATTCATAGCGACCCTCATAGGGTTTTCAATGGCTGAGTGCTTTGGGATTGCCTTGGGAGTGGATTGCCAAGCCCTTCTCCCATTTTTGTGGTGCTGGGAATTGAACTCAGGGCCTCAGAGACTGCAGCGCAGCGCTCTACCCACTGAGCTAAATCCCAGCCCCAAAGAACTTTAGAAGAGACATAATATTCTTTTATACTATTCTACATAAAATCCTCTTGAAAATCATCTTTACTTCATTATTGTAAGAGCTTAGAACTGTTTGGGATAATGTGACAGGCACAAATTTATGGAGCTATTAGTATTTAATGAAGTAATTATAATAAATACAATTAAATATCCAGTTAGTCACAAAATCTACATTTCAAATGCTCAATACCTACATATGGCCAGTGGCTGCCTTATTAAATCAGCCATAATTAGTAGATGGAAAGAATTAATAAAGATCAAGGTAGAAATTAATAAAATCAAGACAAAAAGAACAATAAAAATGATTAATGAAACAAAGACTTGATTCTTTGAGAAGATAAATAAGATTGACAAACCCTTAGCCAAACTAACCAAAAGAAAAAGAGAGAAGATCCAATTTAATGATATTAAACATGATAAGAGTAATATTACAACAGACAACACTGAACTTCAGTGAATCATTAGGGAATTTTTTGAAAAGTTATAATTCAATAAACCAGAAAAAATAGAAGGAATGGATAAACTTCTAGATGCTTATGACTTACCAAAATTGAACCAAGAAGACTCAAGAACAAACTAAACAGAGCTATAACAAAGAATGAAACTGGATTAATAATAAAGAATCTAACAACAAAGAAAATCCCAGGAATGAACATATTTACTGCTGAATTCTATCAGACTTTTATAGAAGAAATAACACCAATATCTTTTATATTATTCCATAAAATAGATAGAGAAGGAATGCTACCAAACTTGTTCTATGAATCCAGTATTGCCCTGATACTAAAAACCAGATGAGGACACAACACAAAATGAAAATTACAGGTAAATTCCCTTGATAAATGTAATTCAACAATTATCAATGAAACACTTGCAAACCAAATTAAATAACATAGTCAAAAGATCATTCACTATGATCAAGTTGGTTCCATTCCAAGGATGGAAGGATGCTTTAGCATATACAAATCAGTATACACAATACAGCAAATAAATAGAATCAGGGCCACAATTCATACGATGATCTCAATAGATGCAGCAAAGGCCTTTGACAAAATTCACCACTCCTTCATGATAAAGTCCTTGAAAAAACTAGGAAAAGTAGAATCACACCTCAACATAATAAAGGCTACCTCTGATAAACCTATAGCCAACATTACACTAAGTAGGGGGAAAGGGAAAGTATTTTCTCTAATCAGGAATGAACTAATTCTCAACAAAGGTGCCACAGACATAAGGTGGAGGAAAAAACAGCCTCTTCCACTAGTGGTGCTGGGAAAGCTGTGTATGTAAAAGCAGAAGAATGAAAACTAAATCTATATCTTTTGACTTATAAAAAAGGCAAGTCAAAATGGATCAAAGACTTTAATATGAGATCTGAAACTACTCAAGGGAAACAATTCAAGATGTAGACATAGGCAAGAACTTTCTGAACAAGGTACCAACAGCTTGGAAATAATAGCAAACATTGAAAAATGGATTACATAACATCAAGAAGTTTCTGCACAGCAAAGGAAACAATAGTATGAAGAGACAGCCTACTAAATGGCAGAAAATCTCTGGCAGCTATTTTAAGAGGGATTAATGTCCAGAATATATAAAGAACTCAAAAAATTAAACACCAATGAACAAGTAATTCAATGAGTAAATGAGCAAATGAAATGAATAAATAGCTCTCAAAAGAAGTACAAAAGCCCAATAAATACATGAAAAAATGTTGAACATCTTTATTTATAAAGGTCTTTATTTATAAACGTCTTTATTTATAAATGAAAACTACATTCAGATTCCATCTCACCCCACTCAGAATGGCGAACATCAACAAACACCACAGGCTAGAGAGTATGTGGTAAAAATGGAACCCTTATACATAGATTATTGTATGAATGTAAGTTAGTACAGCCACTAGGAAAATCATCATGGAGTTTCCTCAAAAAGCTAAAAATAGAATTAACAAATGTTCTAGCTGTACCATTCCTGGATATATACCTGAAGGAATCTAAATAGTCATATAGTAGAGACACCTGCACAGCCTTACTTGTTGTGACAGTATTCACAATAGCCAAGTAGTGAAATCAGCTTAGATGCCCACCAACAGATGAAAAGATAAAAAGCATTTTATATATATATATATATATATATATATATATATATATATATATATATATATATATATGTGATAATGTTTTATTTACCCTGAAAGGACAAAATTATATTATTTGTAGGACAACTGATGGGACTAGAGATCATGTTAACCAAAATAAGCCAGGCTCAGAAAGATAAGCATCACATGTTTTATCTCAGAAGTAAGATATTCTGATTGATAGTATTATATACTCTCGATATGATGTGATGAGAAAGGCACTTTATATCTGTGATCTTCCTCACAAAACACATTACCACAACCTAATGATGAGAAAACAAACAAACAAATTCCTAGTGACAAACATTCTACAAGAGATCTTGTCAGGGCTCCTCAAACCTGTGCAGTTCATCAAAAAGAAGGAAAATCCTAAAAACTTCAACAATCAAGAGCAGTCTAAGAAAATGTTACTTCTAATTGTAATATGGGCTGGGATTTGGCTCAGTTGGTAGAGCACTGCGCTGGAGTCTCTGAGGTCCCGAGTTCAATTCCCAGCACCACAAAAAATGGGAGAAGGGCTTGGCAATCCACTCCCAAGGCAATCCCGAAACAGTCAGCCATTGAAAACCCTATGAGGGTCACTATGAGTAGGATACCGACTCGACAGCACCTAACAACAACAACAATTGTAATATGGTACTGTGGATCAGATCCTAAACAGAAAATATATATTAGCTAAGAACCTGAAAAACAAATGAAATATACATTTTGGGTATTTCAGTAATGTATCAACACTGACATTAGTTTTGGCACACATACTACACGTCTATATGAAAATTCTAAATATAATCTTTGCAATAATTTTACAAATACAAAATAATCTAAAATAGAAAATAAAGATTTATTAAGGGCATAAAGGGAACTCTATGTTGATATCTCTATCAATCAGCCTATTATTAGAAAATTATTTGGAATTATCTTTTATTTTTTCATAATGTGTGGATTTTAACTCTAATTACATCAGAAGGTGTAGGATAGGATTTTGGCCCAGACATCTGATTTTTTAAGCTTCCCAAGAGATTGTATTGTCTACTCAGAATTATGAACAATTAGAGTAGATAAACTGGATGATTACTCATAAAGAAGCAGAAAACCTGAGTATTTTAGCAACCAAAGAAGACAGAGAATCAGATAAAGATGTCTTTATATGTGAATCCTAACAAATTTTCAGGGCAGGGGTTAGCTACAATTGGTGGAGTGCTGCTCTGCACTCTTTGAGGACCCAGGTTTGAACCCCAACATTGCAAAAATGGGAGAAGGACATCATAATCCACTCCTGAAGCAATCCCCAAACGATCAGCCATTGAAAACCCTATCAGTGTTGCTGAGTCTGACCTGACTCGATAGCACCTAACAACAATAATAACAAATCTTCAAGTAACGGGTAATGTGTAGATTGCTTAAACTTCTTTAAAATAGAGAATATTTTAAAGTTTTATTTCTTTTCCTAAGAGGTAAGCAAAATCTAATATCCAAAGTGATCTATGTTGTCATAAAAAACAATAACAACAAAATTAACTTGTCTCACTTATGGACACTTGTCTCACTTATGGACAAAGATGCAACACTGTTTTACAGAAATAATACAGCAGAAAACAATAGTTTTTATTCCAGAAATGATTTTATAGTCCAACACAATGACATTTACTGATGTGACTAACTTTATTCACAGTTTAATCCACATTTATCTTGAGAGGCACATATTCTAGTCTTAGCATAAAAACTTAGCCATGGTACCAAATATAACTATAAAGTAATTAAAAGTTCCACTGAGTTCATAAAACATATGTCGACTTCACAAATCCATTCTTAATGCATAATGACACTTTAAAAATTCTTGTCTAAGCTTCCTTCAACATATTTATCATACTTCCCAGAAATTTCTTCTGAGAGGTGTTTCTCCCACCAATCTACTCTCAAACCTGTCTTCTATAAGTATACTTTTCTTACCCCATCAGATTTTAATTACTCCCTTTCACATTTTTTCCCCCACATACACTTTAGTTCTCTGCTCTTTTAAAAGTAGACTTTATCAGCCCTTGGAAACCCTATGTGGGTCTCTATGAGTCAGACCCAACTCTATGGCATCTAACAACAACAACAACAACAAGAAGAACAACAACAAGCTCTTCCTAATCTTTTTCCTTAGCAGAATCTGCACAAAAGGTTAAGGGTCTGATAAAGCAACACAGGATTATTCTGACAAAAACGAAAAGTGGGAAGAAATGGGAAGGTAAAAATTTCAAAATTGTCCTTAAGGGGTGAGAAGAAAGTCAAAGAAATTAATTAGAGTTAATGTATTTTTTTCAGCCATAAGAGATTAATGAATAAATAACCTAATGGCTATTTTAATAAATGCCCCCAAAGCATTTAATAAAATTCACAACCATTCCTATTAAATATATATTAGCTGTACATGAAGAAAACTTCTTAAATTTGATATATTGTTAAAGAAATATTAAGAACTTTTGCAGAAAAGATGAAGTCCTCTGTTAATGGTTATGGAAAAATTGTCTCTTTTGGGGAGAGGGAGAATCTTACTTAACTGTAGTCAAGAATATGCTTTGGATGGATGAATAATACTAAAACAAAACTGCAATGAAACTATGTACTATAATAATAAAATACAGCAAATAGTAACAATAAATAGTAGTGATAATTGACCAAATCAGGGCTTCAAATCCACAAAAAAATTGACTTCAAGTGTGGGTTCAATATGCTCAAATTTAGAGGGTTTGGGTTTAGTTTGGGTTCAAGTTTAAAATTTTTTATCAGTAATTTTTAACATACAACTAAATGGGTTTCATTATGACATTTCCACATATGGATTTCATTGTACATTGCTCACATAACTTCCCCCTTATCCTCTCATGACCCTCCTCCCCTATCCCTAATCCTCAACAATGGTCTCCTTTCTACTTGCATGCCTTTTTGTGAGAATATTTATCTGTATATGTGCATCCCGATTTTGATAAATCCAAACTTTTTTCTATAGTGATCTACCATTTCACATAACCAGCAGTATTAGATGAGTAATTAGTCCCTTTACATTATTGCCAGCCTTTGATATTATTACCACTTTTTTTTTGGGGGGGGCACTGGGGTATGAACCCAGGGCCTTGTACTTGCATGCTTTGCAAGTACTGGACCACTGAGCTGCACTCTCAGCCCATTTTTTTTTTTTTTTTTTTTTTTTACTTTTTGAGACAGGGTCTTGCTAAATTATGCAGACTGCCTCTGGTCTCGAACTTGTGATCCTCCTGCCTCCGCCTCCCAAGTGTGTGCCACCGCACCCGGAATTATTACCACTTTTTAAATTTTAGCTATTCTAGTAGGTTTATTTTTCTATTTTCCCCCTTTCTTCCAACATACTCATAAAATTGTGATGTTTACATTGAGATTGACTTCTTCCCTTTCACCTCTCCTCATTGACCCTTTTCTCCCTCCTGTCTTTTCCAATCTTTGCTTCCCTCTGCTAGATCCCTCCCTCCTTCTTTCCACTCCTAAAATTGTCCCTTCTACAGTAAGTTTAATTGAGCTTTTTATTGTGTTTCAATTTATGTATAGGATTTTTCCTTCCTTTAAGTTTGATTCAGCTCCCACATATGAGTGAGAACATATGGTATTTCTCTTTTTGGGCTTGTGTTCCTTTGTTCACTTAAGATGATGTTCTCTAGTTTCATCCGTTTCCCTGCAAATGACATTATTTCATCTTTTTAAATTGCTGAATAATATTCTATTGTGTATACATACCATAATTTTTTTTATCTATTCTGCTGTTAATAGGCACTTTGGTTGATTCTGAATCTTTGCTATTGTGAAAAATGCTGCATTGAATATGGGGATGCAGGTGTCTCTGTGGTTTAAAATTTTAATCTGGGATGTAGCTCCCTTAGTAGAGTGCTCTCTGTGCTCTCTGAGGCCTTGGGTTCTATCATCAGTACCATAAAAATGGGAGGACTTGGCAGCCCACTCAGAAAACAATCCTGAAACAATCTGCCATTGAAAACCCTATGAATAGCAGAGTACCACTGACATAGTGCCAGGCATGGCACTGTGTCAGAGAATGGTTTGTACTGTTGTACATAGGGTCATTTTATGAGTCAGACTTGACTCAATGGCACATAACAACAACAACAACAACAACAACAACAACAACAACAAAGTGTAGATAGATGAATATTTTTTTCAATTTTTAGATAGCTAATGATACAAAGGGGCTATGGTTTAGCTCAGTTGGTAGAATGCTGCATTGTACTCTCTGAGGACCTAAGTTCGATCCCCAGCACTGCACAAATGGGGGAAGGACTTGGCAATCCACTCCTGAAGCAATCACAAAACAAGCAGCTGATGAAAACCCTACAAGGGTCACTATGAGTTGGACCTCACTCCATGGCACCTAACAACAACAACAACAATAACAATATAAAAGTAAACATCAAAGGATGAACTTCAACTCAATTTTTCACTGGATTCAGGTTCAGGTTTGGGTTCAGAAGTTTTTTTTTTAAATGATAGAACAGGATGGAGTTCAGGATTAGATTCTGGGTTTAGTTTGAAACCCTCCTACCCACATGTAGGATTTAGACTAAAACCTGAATCCAACCCAAATCTTGTAAATTTTAACGTATGAATCCTGCACCTGAACCTAAGGGTGATTTTTTTTTGCATTTTTGAAGCTGTAGGAAAAACTGTACAAAATAAAGGAAAATGTGGAAATCATTTTCATACTTTTGCACTGTGCAAAACCCACTTGAGGAACACAAAATTTCTAATGCCTTAAGGAAAAGACAGACAAATTCAAATAAACAATAATGATGCTCAGAATGATGAATAATACCATGAACAAAGTAAAGAAACAAACAGTCTTGGAGAAGATAGTCACAGCATATGTATTTCTATAAATTGGGTTTAAAAAGACAAACAATATAGTAGAAAAATGTGCCAAGGATAGGAACAAAAAACAAACAGAAATACTTGATAAATATGCGAAGAAATGCCTTGACCATATTATGAACTACAGACATTTAAGCTAAATAATAAGAGAATGGCATATTTATTTATTAAGAGGACAAATAAAAAATGAATTGGTGAAGCAAGAAAGGCGGCGTTATCAAAAGCAGTTTGGTGCCATTTATGTCTGTTGAAAAATATGCAGTCTTTGGTGCAGTAATTCAATCCTTGGGCAATTTTTGTACACATGTACAAATATAAATGTATAAATGTTGTTATAGTTAAAATATTGGAAACAATTGAAATTTTCAGATATTTTAGCAACATAAATTGCTACCCAACTACAGGATACATTTCTCACCTTTCCTTAGAGCTAGAGATGATCTTTAACTAAATTCTGACCAATCATGTTTGACTAGCAGTGATCTTGGTGACTATTAGCCACACATCTAAAGAGACACTGCTGGCCACTCCTTTCTTGTATTCTTGTTGCACCATTCTGTGAGCCACATCAAAATGTACTAGAAATAAATCAGTTTCTCTTATGGAGACATGGAAAAAAATGGCAGACCAACAAAATAAATAGATTCTGGATTTCT
>VMDO01016220.1:0-48516 GCA_007922755.1 Pedetes capensis | reverse complement strand
AAACCATAACATTTCAGGTACTAATGTATAATCCTTCATTTAAAAATGTGTTTCTAAACGATTTTATATATGAAAATTGCACTACAGAATTATATGAAAATTTTAAAACTATAAAATTTTCAAAATAAGCTGTTGTAGGTGTTGAAATGGAATGCTATAAAGATATTTGAATACTACTTATGAAGATAATAGATAAATAGAGGGGGATCTGTTAAGTAAAAAAGTAGGATAAAAATGAATGCATAAAGAACCATTATATGAAATATTACATTAATTAAAACATAGGAGAAATTTGACAGTAAATATACTCAAATGCTATAATTGTTTATTCAGATTTGTATTATTCTTTCCTTATAATTTAAAAAGTTTTAAAAGGAAGATCATAACATATCTACATATTTTATTTAATATGATCTGAAACTATATACCATTACATAGTCATTATTTATTCGTTCATTAATTTAACAAGTGTTTTTTTGAGTACCTGTTAGATGTGTACATGGTTTGGGGGCTAAGATATTAGCAGTGAAGAAAACAGTCATCCCATGGCACTTAATTTCTAACAAATAACGAACCTCAAGATGTTGAGACGTATACCCCTGTTATATTGATTCCACATCCTTGTTACAAACTTTAAAGAACATTTCTTGATTAGTAGTAATATTAAGTATTTAAAAATTCATATATATATACACACACACAAAGATATACATATATATATATATATATATAGAGAGAGAGAGAGAGAGAGAGAGAGAGAGCGCGAGCGCTCAAGAGAGCTCATTGTTATTTATACATTAGTTGAAAAAAATTCCATAGACATTTCTAACAATTCTCTCAGCATTTATATATGTGATGGTAGGGGTCCAAAAGCACATATCACTTTTCTACTTTTTAACTCAATTATTTCTTATTTGCTTGCAGTGAAACCTTCAGCCTTCCCTAATGTATATTTTAATAGCTTCGAGTTGTATAACTTTCCTAAATGGCTTTGTATGTCCTTCCTTTGCTAATATAACAAAAGACAAAGGCTGAGATGGGACACATTTCATATAGTTCTCATTGTTTTCCCCTGCCGCCCCATTCTGTACACACCTGCCCTGTCTCCCTCCTCTCTTCCATCTGTAATGAACTCTGGGACCAGTTCAGGTCATGGACACAATGCATAATTTCTCTTTAGACCTTGAACACTTAGGATCCCTACTAACCTTTTTTGCACCTGGCTAACACCTATATATTCTGAAGACATTTAGAAAAATGGCAGCTTGGAGATCATTTCTTCCCAGAAATCTCTCTGGACTTTCCTTATGGGGCGGAACATTTTTTCTCTATGCTTCCATTAACTATCATGCTTTCTTTTGCCATTGATGGCACTTACAGGATATTGAACTTACCTGTTGACATTAGACCATAAAAGCAGAGACATTTCTACCCTTACTCTATTCACCATCTCCTCTCCTGTGCATAACCTAGAGCCAATAATGCATGATAAATAAATAATTCTTAAACAAATGAGTGGCAACCTTTGTTAACATGAAAATAAGAGCACCAGAATGCAAGCATTTAGTTTCTGAGTAGAATGATTAAATATAAAAATATGCCATATTAACTTTGATGCAAATAGAGCACCCAATTAAGTTTTTGTCCTACTGTTTTTTCTCTCAGCACCTCATTTTTTGGTCTTTCCTAGGTATCATCAATCTTACAGAACAAGTACAGTGGATCAAAATCAATACAAACATGGCTGGCTATTATATTGTACATTATGCAGATGATGACTGGGAAGCACTAATCAGACAGTTGAAAGTAAATCCTTATGTTCTGAGTGACAAAGACCGAGCCAACCTCATCAACAACATCTTTGAACTTGCAGGGTAGAGTATGCTTGGCTTGTATTGTTTTGTTTTTAACAAGGGGCATAAAGGATACTTCAGGAAAATAGTTTGAAAGAACTAGTAGGTATTGACTTAAGGTGCAATTCATTTTAAAAGATGGAGAAAATATAAGACATGCTCTTTGTTTTCAAGGACTTTATTTATTTAGAAACATCAGCTACAAACGTGTTAGGCAGTTAAATAGCATAAATTAGGATTTAATAATAATTCAAGACTAGATGCCAATAGGTAGGATACATATTTTGCTGAATAAGTTGTAGGAGTTCAAGCTTCATGTTGTTTCATGAGAGAATTCAAGCAGTGGTTTGTTTAAATTTGAAGCTTACTGCTTACTCATGGGCTTGATAGACATATATGATGGCTGGAACCTCCTTATCTATGTACCCCTTACCTCCCCAGCCACCTCATGCATTATAAAGTTCCAAAGCCAAGGATGGCAATGGTTTTTTATAAAGATATACTCTGAATAGATTGCCAGTTTAGATTAATATAGGCCTAGTAGCACAAAGAACACTCAGGAGGCTTCCATCCAGACACTCTTCACCTTCCTATTTTGGCTCAATTTTTTATGAAGTAGCCTTGTTATTACCATCTTGGCCATCACTGCTGTGATTTCTATATGCTGGTTAATTTTTAAAAAGTACTATAAGCAAAATGGGCCTTGCCTTAACAAAGCTTGCAATATAAATCTTTGTGTTTTGTTTTTTTGTTTTTGGCTGGGTGTGGTGGCACACACCTGTAATCCCAGCACCTCTGGAGGTGGAGGCAGGAGGATTGAAAGTTCAAGCTCAGTGGCAGCATGCACAAGTTAGTGAGACCTTATCTCAAAATAAAAAATTTTAAAAGAGGCTAGAGGTGCAGCCCAGTGGTAGAGCACTTGCAAAAGTATGTCTAAGACCCTGGGTTCAGCCTCGCAGTACCTCACAATATATAATGCGGATACTCTATGCCCACTTACTGTCCTCTGGTAAATATGAGTAAATAATAAATAAAATTAGTACTATTCATCTTTTCTTATCTAAGACATTGAGATACTTTTACTGAATCAGTAGCAATTTACTTATGACTTATGGGATAAAAACAGCTCTTGTGTATATTTCTTTTGAAATCCATCTTTACCCTTGAGCCACATGAATTTAAAGACAATAATTTGAGTCTGACTCTACAGAATGATACTCTAAGCTTAAATTTCTGGTTTTCAAAACTTACCACTTGCCCTTAAAGTTTCTCTCCAGCATGCATAGAGTTCTGTATATCTCAACATATTTACTTTTCCTACTATTTGATCCTTTAGATTAGGCAAGGTGCCTCTTAGGAGGGCCTTTGATTTGACTGATTATCTTAGAAATGAGAACCATACTGCACCCATCACTGAAGCCTTGTTCCAGATGGGCCTCATCTATAATCTCCTTGAAAACCTGGGGCACATGGATCTGGCCTCAAGACTAGTGGTAAGTCTACCTCCTTTGCCAGTTTCTCTTATTGCCTCCCTTTAATATTATTATTCAGAGTTCCATTCAGCCGTAATGGGCTGAAAAAGCAACTAGTTAAACTCCATTTTCTTCACTTTTCTAATTGTAAAATCTTTACTTTGAATCAAAATGCCATTGCTTACCATGAAGAGTTGATTAAACTTGGGCAACATGGTGCATGCCTGTAATCCCAGCTGCTTGGGAGGCTGAGACAGGTGGATCATACGTTCGAGGCCAGAGGCAGCCTGCACAACTTAGTAAGACAGTGTCTCAAAATAAAAAGTAAGAAAAGGGTTGGGGTTGTAGCTTAGTGATGGAGCACTTGCCTACCATAGCAAGGCCCTGGTTTCGGCTTCTAGTATTAGGGTGGAAAAGGGGTTAAAAGGGCTTAATATGAAGTACTTTGTGTGAATATCCAAGTACAGACTTTGATGGTGCTACTAGAATGAGGTCATGTGAAAAGAAAATGTCTCTTTGAATCTTTTGAGTTCTGTTTTGGTTTCATGCAATGAATGTTTGAAATCGGCCCTTTTCCAAAAGTAGATATCCTTACTAGTTTACAAGAGGTCATTATAAAGTGGCAGTTTTGTTTGTACTGAGAATATCCTGCTTATGAGTCCTTGCTGATTACAATCCAATGGATAATGATGCTGGTGAGTAGAAGTGTCTTGGCAAGCAGTAAATGAGTTTTAGACGGTTTACCTTTTTTGAAACCAGCCTCCTGACGGTAAGATGATCTTAAGTTGTTATCTTAGACACTTACTGTTTTAAACTGTTGGTTGAGTCTTTAAAAACTTGGAAGGGAATGATACATTCTTTATTGTTTTCCAATTCACTGAATCAGAACATTCTGACAACAAGGCTTGCTTTTTAAATTGGGTTTTCCACAGACCCAGGCAAAAGGCAGTCTTCAGGAAAGGAAATAAAGTATTGGACCAGGTATTAGAATAAATCTTTTAGAGTTTTGATGTCTTTACTGGTAAAAGTAAGGGGTTGGTTTAAATCATCCAATCCACTGGTCAATAAACATATCAAAAAAATTCTTCTTTCTGCCTCTATTGTTGTCTTACAGTCTATCTTGTGTGATGACTTCTCTTCACATGCATGATTCTCACTGAGGGGAGGAAATGGCCATATGGAGCATGAAAAGCACATCTCTCCCCCAAATTTCTGATCTGATCATAAAGGAGGCACTTCATCCCTACTCATGAGTGAGAATGCTTATTGTTGTTAGGGGCAGTTGAGTCAGGTCCAACTCATAGCAACCCTACGTACAACAGAACAAAATACTTCCCAATACTGTCCCATGTCCAACACTATGTCAGTGCTTCTGTGCTACTCATAAGGTTTACAATGACTGGTTGTTCGGGATTGTTTCAGGAGTGAGCTGCCAGGTCCATCTCCCATTTTTGCAGTCCTAGGGGTTGAACCCAGAGCCTCAAAGAGCACAGAGCACCACTCTACCAACTAAGCTAAATCCAAGCCCAGCAGAATGCTTATTAAGTAAGATAATTTTAACCCAGCATTTTTTCTACTGTTAAAAGATAGTGCTCATTCAGAATATATCCTCCAAGGAGCCAGAATATCTGCCTACTTGGAAGCTGTTCAGCTAGTTAAGTTTCATGATGGTTGAAGCCTCTCCATTAACTCTATTTAAAGCTTATCTCAGGAAGCAGTTGGTACTTACCTTTTGCTACCCCAATGCTGAGAATATAGATGTTAAACTTAATTCAATATTGTCTTATGGCACTCAAGTAACTCTTCTTACTACTGCATCTTCATCCTGGATGATTTCCATTTTTCCGAGCAGTTATGTGTGTATTAGGAACATACATTAGGGGGGTCCCAGGGACTGATGGATAGATGGCAAGGACAGGAGGATTAGCTGTGTTTCTTATCACTGATGTAGGTCTCCATATTGTTAGCTAAAAGCCAGCTTGGCTTTAGTTCATCAAGAGGAAGAAACTATCTCTTTAAAATTCTTACTTTTTTTCTCCCATTATTGATAAATGGTGGGGTACAGAGTAATACTGCATTTGCTTTTTCCATTGTGCAACTATTACATTACTTTTGGTTATATTTTCTTCAACTTACAAAGTTTATAGAAACTTTTGATTAATATGTACTTTAACTTAAATGCATTTATGGGTTATATCTCCCTGTTTTGTCCTTGTGCTCATGAAGTTGCATCATTTATATCGACATTATCCACTCCCCCTTTATCCCTTTACATTGTTCCCCTCCCACTTCCAAATTCCACAACCTTTGGCTTTCCTTTGCTAGTCCCCACCCTCCTTCTTTCTACTTTGCTTGTATTTTTCCTTCTTAGCTAAGTTAAAATTTTCAGTTTTATATATCTGCGTATGTACAGATTTTCTGTACCTTTAAGCAAGATTCATCTCCCACATATAAGTGAGAACATAAGGTGTTTCATTTTTTGAGCTTGTGTTAATTCACTTAAGATGATATTCTCCAGTTCCATCCATTTTGCTACAAGTGGCATTACTTAATTCTTTATTATTGCTGAGTAGTATTCCATTGTATATATGTAGCACAATTTTTGTATTCATTCTTCTGTTGGTGGGCATGTTGGTTGGTTCCATATCCTTGCACTTGTGAAGAGTGCTGCAATAAATATGGAGATGCAGGTGTCTCTGTGGTATGACAGCTTGTCTCCCTTTAGGTATATTCCCAGGAATAATATAGCTGGGTCGTATAGAAGTTCTATTTTTGTTTTCTGAGGTATCTTCATATTGATTTCCAGACTGGTTGAACTAATTTATAATCCCACCAGCAGTGTAGAAGGGTTCCTTTTTCTGTAGATCCTTATTAGCATTTGTTATTGTTTGTTTTGTTGGCCTTGACTATTTTTACTGGGGTTAGATGGAATCTCAGAGTTGTTTTGATTTGCATTTGCCTAATGGCTAGGGATATTGAGCACTGTTTCATGTACTTCTTTGCCCTACAAACTTCTTCATTTGAGCAGTGTCTGTTTATTTCCTTGGCCTACTTGTGTATTGGGTTATTTGTTGTCTTGGGATTTGTTTCTTGAGTTCTTTATAAATTGTAGAAATTAAGTATTCAGCAACACATAAAAAAGATCATACACCATGATCAAGTGGGCTTCAATGCACAGATGCAAGGCTGGTTCAACATATGAAAATCAATTAATGTAATTCAACATAACAAGAGACTTGCAGACAGAAATCACATGATCATCTCAGTCAATGCTGAGAAGGCCTTTGACAAAGTGCAACATCCTTTCATGATTAAAAAAAAAAAAAAACACTGGAGAATATGGGCATAATAGGGAAATACCTCAACATCATAAAGGCCGTATATAATGAACCTACATCTAGTATAATAAATGGGGAAAAATTGAAACCATTTCCTCTAGGATCAGAAACAAGATGAGGATGCCCACTCTCTCCTCTCTTATTCAATGCTGTGATCAGAGTCCTAACCAGAGCAATCAGACAAGAGAAAGAAATCAAAGGGATACAGATAGGCCAGGAAAAGGTAAAATTATCCTTATTTGTGGATAATATGATCCTTTACCTAAAGGACCCAGAAATTCCTCTAGAAAACTCTGGAGAGCTAATTAACTCCTTCAGTAAAGTAGCAGGATACAAAATTAGCACTCAAAAATCACTAGCCTTCCCTTACACCAATTGCAAGCAGGAAGAAAAGGAAATTAAGGGAACAATCCCTTTCACAATAGCTCACCCCAAAATTAAATGTTTAGGAATCAATCTGACCAAAGACCCTGAAGGTCTCTGTAAAGAAAGCTTCAAACATTAAAGAAAGGAATTGTAGAGGATGCTAGGAGATGGAAGGACCTCCCCTTCTCATGGATTGGGAGAATAAATACTGTAAAAATGGCTGTACCACCAAAAGCAATTTACAGATTTCATGCATTTCCCATTAAAATCCTAATGATACATTTTTCAGAAATAGAAAATATAATCAAAAAATTCACATGGAAACGCAAAAAACCACATATAGCCAAAACGATCTTAAGCTGCAAAATGAGTGCAGATAGAATCACAATACCTAACTTTAAACTATACCACAGGGCTATAGTAGCAAAAATAGCTTCACACTGGCACAAAAATAGGCTTGAAGACCAATGGAACAGAATTGAAGATCCAGAGATACACCCACACAACTACAGCACCTGCTCTTTGACAAAGGGGCTAAGGTTGTTCAATGGAGAAAAGGTAGCTTCTTCAACAAATGGTGCTGGGAAAATTGGATATCCATCTGCAGAAAAATGAAAATAGACCCATGTCTCTCAATTTGCATGGGTCAACTTAAAATGGATAAGAGACCTTAACATAAAACCAGAAACCCTGAAACTGCTAGAAGAAAAGATAGGAAGCATGCTCCAACACATAGGCATAGAAAAGTATTTCCTTAACAAGACTCCAGTCACCCAGGAGGTGGCACCAAAAATTGAAACAATCAACAGAGTTAAGGAAGAGCCCACTGAATGGGAGAAGATCTTTGCATCCTACATATCTGATAGAGGACTAATTTCTAGAATTTATAAAGAATTCAAGACAGTAAAGTTCTTATTCTAATTAGGGTATGCTGATAGCATCAAAACTCTCAAACTATGAAACCACTTTGTAGTGAGAAATTGAGATGGCAGCCGTTTCTGAGTGTGAATCCAGTGTTCAAATGTGTTAGTGTTTAATATTGGTGTCTAATTAATTTTATGTCATTGTAACCAGAGAATTATGTACATTTATTGGCCATTTTGTTATAAAAGCTACATGTGATTATGCCCCATTTTGTGATGTATGCTGTGTTGTTGTGAGTAGTGTTTGGAGCACATTTGAATTGTGTTAAATTGTTCACATCTGATCCTAGCCATATTCCTCTTTTATAACTTACAAATTTGTCATTCTCTTATATATGAGGCATTGGTGGCATAAACCTTTTGCAATAAAAACTGACATTTCACTGTTAAGAAATTCCATTGGCCTAGGAAAGAATTCCCTGGGCTTATCAGTGTGAAATTAAAGCAGTAAATCAAAATGTAATACATAACATACATGCCAGTACCTTTCCCTGTTTTATTTTAAAAATCATTTTATGTTATTGTTACCTTTTTTCATTGCATATCCAGTATTTGTACATTATATTACCCATCAGTTTATTCCTTCTCCGTGCTTGCTGTTTTTACTTTATGAAATCATAGAGTTCTATTCTTTAGTGAACTTAAACTTCAAAAGATTAATTTGGAAACCATAGAAAAAGTAGTCACGTTTTATTTATAAGAAAGGTAATTTGAAGCACCTGCCACACTTGATTAATATTAATTAATATTGAAATATAACCTGAATTACTTAAGTGTCCTTTTTCTCCTCCTCCTCCTCCTCCTCCTCCTCCTTCAGTATTGAGGGGTTGAACCCATGGCTTTGCACACACTTTGCAAGAATTTTATCACTGAGCTACACTCCAAGCCTCTTTTTTAAAATTTTTTATCTTGAGACAGGGTCTCACTAAATTATGCAGGCTGCTTCTGGTATCAAACTCGCAGTCTTCCTGCCTCTGCCTCCTGAGTCACTGGGATTACAGGCATAAATGATCCCATATTTTGTAATAAAAGGACTTTTCTAAAAACAGAATTATTTTTAATAGAATCTTTATTATCTTACAGTTTTAAATATATTTAAAATCAATTGTCTTGAGAATTCTTCTTAATTATTTGATATAGAGAGACAAGCAAGGTTGTACCCTGTCATTCCAGTGGTATAATGGCTCAGGAATTAGCCTTCTCATCTTCAAGTGTCAGGTTTTCTTTGCTTCCAGTGCATTAAAGTGCCATTTTTCCCACTGGCTCCTTTGTGTTTTAGCAGTCTTAGTAAGCATTGCCATGTTTCTCCAGAGTGTCTTTTCTTTTAATAGGATTTCAAGCATGAAACTTTTTTTCTCACACTTCTTTTTTTGTTTCTACTTGGCAGCTATGAGTAGCTTGTAGATTTCTTTTATTCCTTAGTCATTTGTGATAGTGTTTTCATGATGCTATTGTAAAGGTCAGGCCACTTGAAGACCACATGTGCCAACATAGTAGGTGTGTACAATGGGATCTCCTGGCATTGCTTTTATGTCCCTTGCATTATCAGTTGGCATGGCACATATTTTTCTACCTCATGTTCTCTGTATAACTCACAAGCTTCACTCCTCACACATCCCATAATATATCTGGTCTCTCTTTTATTGCTTTAAAAAATTGACAGATTATCACAAACCTTTAGTCTTTCTTGAACAAATTCCTTTCTTTATTCTCCTGTTTGGCTCTACAAGAAACTTATTCTGAGAAGATCTGCTGAGAAAATGGCCTCAACAGATTAAAACTGCAAATAGAATCCTTTTTAGGGTTTAACAGTGATACTAAGAAGAAAATGCTTTGTGAAGAACTTGAACTAAATTCCTGGAGTTAAGAATTTTGTTTTGCTTATCTGTGATACGTGACGACTTGGGATGAGACGTGGTGGTGGTGGTGGTAGTGATGATGATAAAGAAATACCAGAGGGAAGTTATTCTTCTTGTGCTGAGATTCCTGAGGAGAGGGGACACTTGTACATTTTTTTCATTTTGATCATCCTTGTATATAGCTGGGAAAAATTTCTGAAAAACTGGATATACTGATACACGCCTATAATCCCAGCATTCTGGAGGCTGAGGCAAGAGGATCACAAGTTCAAGGCTAGCCTAGGCTACATAGCAAGGCCTGTCTCAAAAAAACCTATAAGCATTTTTATATTAGAATTTTTTTCCTTCTAGTAGATTTTATAAATGCATATTTCTTGTGATACTTTCTAATCCCATGTGTATCCTCTCCCCATCCACAACAACTTGTAACATGGAAATACCTCCACATACTTTTATGCTTTTGTTGTGGAGAGAGATGAAAAAGTTGTTTGTTGATTCCTTAATACAAGTATACTTTAACAATGACATCCCAGAAGTGACTATAACAACGAACTGGATAGTGTAGTAGATGATGTTATTGAATAATTGTCAATTTTCTTAAATGTAATGAAATATTTTGGCTATGTAGAAGAATGTCCTTATTTCTGGGAGTTGCTTACTAAAGTATGAATAAATGAGATGTCATGATATCTGTATCTTATTTTCATGATTCAACTAAAGCCAGAAAACAACAGCAAAAGAAGTATGTATGTGTATTACACACAGAGAGAAAAAAAAGCAAATAAAAGAGTATTTAAAACATGGTAAATTTAGATGAACTTATGGATGTTCATTTTAGGACTCTTGCATCTTTTCTATAGGTTTGAATTTTTTTACATCAAAAATTTGGAAAAATAGACTCTGAACAACTATTCTTCCCTACAGGCCTCATTTTCTTGTTAATTTGGGTAGGTTAATTTTCTATAGGACCAAACTAATTGATATATTAAGTATATCTTTAATATTACATATAGAAACTTTTAAACATTAACCACCAGTAAAGAAGTGTGTTTTTCTCATTTTGCTTTATGAGTTTTTGGATTCTAAAATCATAAGATCAGGAAGTTCCAATTTCCTTCCAGCAATAATTATAGGTGATATTTTCTGGCAGGAAAATAACTTCTAGCTAAGCACACACAGAATATGGGTTTTCTGCTGTACAAGCACAATTAAATCTTTTTGAGTTGTATTAGTATAAGTCCTTGGCTATAGCTTTGCTATTGAATGGTTTCATCGCAGTTGTATGTGGGCTTATATATCAGATAATATTTAATAAGTAATATCTATACCCCTTTTCCCTCATTGGGTAAATGTCGTGGAAAAGAGTTGTAGTTTCTGATTATCCTAATTGTTCACACTCCATTGTAATCCATTTTATCTCTCTAGACCAGAATACATAAATTGCTTCAAAACCAAATCCAACAACAGACTTGGACCGATGAGGGCACCCCATCTACGCGTGAGCTTCGGTCGGTTTTGCTGGACTTTGCTTGCACCCACAGCCTGGATAACTGCACCACTGAAGCCATGAGGCTCTTTGATGATTGGGTGGCTTCCAATGGAACTCAGAGGTGACATACACAGTTGCTCAAATGAATTCCCTTCCTCCTTTACCGTATATCAAATACTGAAACCAGGATCTTCTCATCCTGGGTCATGAATGTTCTAAAACAGAGTGTTAAGGTCTGTGCATCTGTGTTCTCATGTAAGAATTTTTTTAAATTGTGGTCAAATATACAAAACATAAAATTTGCTGTCCTAACCACTTTTTAGTGTACAGTTCAGAGGTGCTAAGTATATTCACATTGTAGTGCAGCAATCTCCAGAGCCATTTTTTTCTCTTGCATAACTGAAACCCCATTCCGATTAAACAAATCCCCTCTCTCTCCTCCTGATAGCCTCTGTTTCTATGAGTTTTACTACACTAGATACCTTATATCAGTGAAATTATATACTATCTGTTTTTTTGTGAGTGGCTTATTTCACTTGGTATAATGTCTTCAAAGTTGATGCGTATTGTAACATGTCAGAATTTCCTTCCTTTTTAAGGATGAGTAATATTCCACTCTGTGTATATACATTTTGTTTATCCATTTATTTATGGATAGAATGTTGAGTTGCTTTCACCTCTTGGTCAGTATGAATAATACTGTCATGCATGTAGGTGTATAATTATCTCTTGGAGATCCTGCTTTCAGTTCTTTTGGATATATGGTGTATCCAAAAATGGTATTGCTAGATCATAGGTAATTCTACTTTTAATTTTTGAGGAATTGCCATGTCATCTTGTTTTCCATTTTCTATTCCTACCAATAATGAATAAACATTCCAATTTGTCCATATCTTTGTTTTGTTTTTTTGTTTTTGCAGTACTGGGGATTGAACCCAAAGTCTTGTGCATGCTAGGCAAGTGCTCTACCACTAAGTTGTACCTCTATCCCCTTTTTAATTTTCTTTTTGAGACAAGGTCTCACTAAGTTACACAGGGTGCCTCTGACCTCAAACCTGTGATTCTCTTGCCTCAACCTCTTGAGTTGCTAGGATTATAAGCATGCACCGTAGAACCCAGCTTCTGGTTTCTCCACATCTTTGCCAACACATGCTTTCTAATTTTTTTAAAACTTTTCCCTCCCCCACTGCAGTACTGGGGATTGAACCTAGGGTCTCATACAGCTGGACAAGTAGAAGTAGCCTACCACTGAGCTATATTCCCAGGTCCTACTTTCTGATTTTTTGATAGCAGATACTCTTATGAGTATGTGATGATAAATCTCCTTTAATTTTGAAATAAAACACAGTAGTGAGCTGTTAGTATAAATGCTCTTGGTGGTGATTGACTCTCTACAAGTTCCTTACTATGCAATGCAGAGAGAAGATTCAAATATCAGCTGGAAAGTTGGGGTGGGGAATTTGAATAAGACCAAGTCTTGCCCAGCTCTGAGATCTTAATAATGGCAATAGACTGTGTCACATCACCTGTTCTTACACTCCCCAACACACATTTACTACTATATTTATACCATAGAACTTACCATAATATATTGTACTGTATTTATTTACTGTTTTTTACTTTGTGATAACCTGTGAGTTCCTAGAGAACAGGTATTGTGTCTTGTTACTCTTTCCCTCCCCAGCATCCATACAGTTGCTTGCCTGATGCTCTGTGAGTGCTATATAAATAATTAGTTTAGTAAGTTGAAATGTTTTTCTTTAAAGTCATTCTTGTAGGAAAGTAGCAGTCATTGAATTAACCTTTTTGGTTGACTCTAAATTTTGTAAAGAGTTTTGTAGTTATTACCTTACTTGACCCCAAAAATTCCAGTACCAGTCAACTCCTTGCCTTTGTATTCAGATTTTTTTCTTGTTATTCTCATGTTTCATTATGTCTCTTATAGCCTGCCTACTGATGTCATGACTACTGTGTTCAAAGCTGGGGCAAAAACGGAGAAAGGATGGTCATTCCTCTTAAGCAAGTACATCTCTATAGACTCTGAAGCAGAAAAGAACAAAATACTTGAAGCTTTTGCCAGCTCAGAAGATGTACGGAAACTTTACTGGTATGAAACTACCCAAGCTTCTGGTTGTTGTTGTTAGGTGCTGGTGCCATTGAGTCAGGTGTGACTCATAGTGACCGTGTGTACAACAGAACAAAACACTCCTTAACACTGTGCCAGGCACAGGATCTTTTTTATGTTTAAGTCCATTGTTGTAGCTACTGTGTCCATCCATCTAGTTGAGGGTCTTCCTTTTTTTTATTGACCTGCCACTCTCCCAAACATGATGTCCTTCTACAGGGATTAGTCCCTCCTGAGGACATACCAAGCAATATGATACAAAGAAACCAAAAGATAAAAGCACTTTGCTCCTAGGTCCAGAGCTCGTATTCTGTTTGCTCTTTGTCTCCTAGTTGCCATGAGGCAGCCCTGACTTGGATAGTGTAACTAGGAGCCTACATATTTAGGCTTCTTCATGGGGAATGAGCCTTTACAGATGGGCAGGATATGCTTTGCCCAATAGAGATTTGGAGATGTTAGGAATCAGAACCCCTTCCTACTCTCTGCTCAAAAACATTTGCCTGTCTTTTGCATGTTGTCTTAAATTCCACAGTTAGTACCTCATTCTTTTGGACCAAGGCATTGTTCTGTTCCAGCTGTCATTTTGAAACTACAAGACACTTCAGAAAATTAACATAGAAAAGTTTATAGGTTCTACCTCCACGTGAATTTATTTGTCAGACTTTTCTTTTTAACGTCTACTCCAGAGGCCTTGAGATGAGAGTTTCACATGGGTGAAAGGCAATAAGAAAGACCTTCTGATAAGAAGAACAGGCAAAGGCAAGGAAAGGAGCCTGGGTTGCCAAGAGAAATATAGAGGGATCTAGAACATAAAACACAGACATTCAAAGTCATGCCAAGAAGGATAGGGTGTGGGACCTGGGTCTCATTGCTCCTTTGATTCTTTTAAATAATTATGCTCAGATAAATTATAAGAATGTCCTAGAGACATCCTTGGCACCTGCCCAGACCCACTTTCTAGAGATACTCTGTAAATAAGCCTTTTCTTTTTTCTTTTTTCTTTTTCCAATACTGGGGGTTAATGCTGAGTGCAACCTGTTGTCTCATGCATGCTAGGCAAGTGCTCTACCACTGAGCCACACCCTAGCCACTTTTATATTTTTTATTTTGGGACAAGTCTCGCTAAGTTTTGCAGGCTGCCTCTGGCCTCAAACTTGCAACTTTCCTGCCTCAACCTCCTGAGTCACTGGGATTACAAGCATGTGTCATGGCACCTTGCCAAGCATTTTCTTTAATGCAGTGGCCAACCTCTCACCTAAGACTATAGAAAAGATTCTTTTTTATTGATTTTTAAGTTTACTAGGCTCGCTGTGGCCTGTAGCTGTACCACTGTGGTATCTGATCCCATCAGATCTTAGAAGCTAAACAGGGTCGGGCCTGGTTATAACGTACTTGGATGGGAGACTGCGTAGGAACACCAGGTGCTGTAGGCTTGGGTCACTATGAGTCAGACACTGACTCGACAGCACCTAACAACAACAACAGTAATACATGAATATTCTATCATTACAAAGTAGTCAAATAATTCCTGAACATATAAGGTATCAAAGAATCTCTCATGATCCTTTATTTCATTCTTTTCCTTCTCTGTTAATAGTATCAGTTCTGTTCTGTGTATTTAGCTGTGGAAATATACAAGTTGAGTCTTCCTAATCCATATAACTGAAATGGTTACACCACTGGCCCAAGCATTTCAGATAAGGAATACTTAACCTATATATTCAGATATACATGCATAAGTATTTAACCACATTTTTGTTTTGTTTTGTTTTTGCAGTACTTCAGAGTTGAACCTAGGTCCTCTCACATGCTTTGCAAATGTTCTACCACTGGGATGCACCCCCAGCCCATTTTTCTTTCTTTTTTGTCTCTTCTTTTCTTTTCTTTTCTTTTTTTTAATTTTGAGACAGGTCTCCATAAGTATACAGGCCTCTGGCCTCAAACTTGTGATCCTCCTATCTCAGTCTCTCGAGTTGCTGGGATTAGAGGCATACACCACCATGCCTCATTTTAACCACGGTTTTGAGCATTGGTTAGTTCTATACCCAGAATTTCATGACATTCTTTTTTTAGTGTTAATTTTTTTAAGTTAGTTTACAGTGTAATGGGTTTTATTATATTTCCATACCTGCATATCATTGTATATTGCTCATATTCACCTCCCTATTACTCTCTCGTGTTCCCCCCCCTTTCTGATGATGATTCCCTTCCTCCCCATAAACAGTCCCCCTTATGCTTACAGGTTTGTTTGTATATATATATATATATATATACACACACACACACACATATATACATATACATATACATATATATATATATATGCACATGTGTGTTGTTGTTAAGTGCTATCAAGTTGGTGTCCGACTCATAGCAACCCCATGTACAACAGGCAAAACAGTATTGTTAGTGCTTCTCTGCTATTCATAGAGTGTTCAATAGCTGTTTGTTTTTTGGGGAGTGCGTTACCAGGTCCTTCTCCCAAGCCTACAGCATCTGGTGTTCCCAGGCAATCTCCCATCCAAGTACTAACCAGGCCCAACCCTGCTTAGCTTCCAAGATCTGACAGGATCGGATGCCACAGTGGTATAACTGCAGGCATATGCACATACATATATGTTTAAATTTAGATTCTGCATATGAGAGAAAACATGTGATGATTGTCTTTCTTTCCCTCCCATTACTCTTTCTTATTAACCCCTCTCTCCTTAGACCCCTTTTTCCTCCAAAATAGTCTTCTTTCTACTTTCATGACATGTTGTTAGGTGCTGTTGAGTCAGAGTGACCCTATCTATAATAGAACAAACGCTACCTGACACTGTGCCATGCACACGATCTGTTTTTATGTTTGAGCCCATTATTGTAGCCACTATACTTATTCTCATTTTGAGTCATGCCACATCAGCAAATGGAGGTCCCAGAGGCTTTCCTCCAATCCCATCATTAAGGTCGATTCTACTCTGAGGAGGCAGCTCTTCCCCAGTTGACTCTTAAATGCCTTCCAACCTGGGGGGTGCTCATCTTCCAGCACTATATTTGACAGTGCTTCTCTGCTATTCATAGGGTTTTCAGTGGCTAATTGGTTAGGGGCCTGCACCCGTACCACCATGGTGTCTGGTCCTGTCCGATCTCAAAAGCTAAGAAGGGTCAGGCCTGGTTAGTTCTTGAATAGACCACCTTGGAAAACTGGGTGCTGTAGGCTTGGGAGAAGAACCTGGCAACCCACTCCCAAAAAACAATCAGCCACTGAAAATCTTGTGAATAACCGAGAAGCACTGACAATAGTGCCAGTAGTGTTTCATCTGTAGTACATAGAGTTGTTATGAGCTGGTACCGATTCAACAGCACCTAACAACAACAGTTTTGAGAGTAGTCTCCCAGGTTCTTCTCCCTAGTCAGTCTTAGTCTGGAAATACCGATGGCATAGCTTTCAACATCATAGTAACGTGCAAACCCCCACAACACAACAAGCTGACAGACAAGTGGGGGATCTAATACATAATACCATTAATTGTAACTACTAACAAGAATATATTGTGAAATATGTCTTCATTGTCAAATCATTTAAATAGCCCAGTTTTAAGAGTAGTTACATTCCTGCCTACTCAAATAAGTTTTTACCAGAAGAAAATACCAGCTTCCAGAATTGTAAATTCTACTAGAATTTATTTCTAAATATCCTTACTATAACAAAAAGATTATTATGCGACAATATATGTAAATGCCTACCATGGGGAATTCTGTTTTCATTTTAAAAAATGACAAGTTTTCAACTTACAGATCAATCTTAGACTAGCCCAACACTTATTTCCCTTGAATTGCTGTAGAGCTTTCATTAGAAAATCATACTAATTTCAACCATCACTTCTTCATGAACAATTACCTTGGAGACTAAATCTGTATTGTTCTTCAGGTTAATGAAAAGTAGCCTTGATGGAGATACCATCCGAACACAAAAGCTGTCATTTATCATTAAAACAGTGGGCCAGCGTTTCCCTGGACACTTACTGGCATGGGATTTTGTCAAAGAGAACTGGAATAAGCTTGTACAGAAGTAAGTTTCTCAAAGAATGACTAACTTTTAACGTTCTTAGGCTCTGCATTTGGAAGAAGCTCTCAATGTTGTGTTGAGTCACAGGAGTTTTGATTTGCTGTAAGAGGAAAATGCTTTTCTTTGACACTGAAAATTCTTTACACTTAAAATTCTATAGCATGGGTCATTTAATTGTCGTGTTCTATTCCAGTACTAATCGAGGTAGCCATGCTTGACACCAGGTTACTTAGCCCAGCATGATCACAGACTATTTCAGTATAGCTGTTTAGTTACACATGTTGGAAATACCTCTTTACTGCTAAGATGTCAGTCAAGGACTCACACCTAGCTAGCTGGCATGTGTAGATTTCTTTCTTTCTCTTTTAAAGCAATAATAGTTCTGAGTGTATGTGATCATTGACAAGTGGATTAAACATATGTCTTGATATCCTTGACTCCTTGAGCTGTGGTTCCCAGGAATGAGGGTCTATTCTGCCTTTAAAGCATTTCCTTTATACTCAGAAACGTGTTTTGCTTACCAGCTGCTCCCTTATTTTTTCTCTCTTATATTTATGTTTCTTCAGGTTCCATCTGGGGTCCTATACCATACAAAGTATTGTTGCTGGATCAACTCATCTGTTTGCAACAAAGGCACATTTGTCTGAGGTTGGTTTTATAAAATGCTAGGAGGGAGACAAGGTAACCATTTCTCTTGAGAGTGCTCAATTTAAGTGAAGTGGTGGCTTTTCATACCAATTCCTGTCCCTTCTCTCCTTTCATCAAGGTAATGATCCTACACTGAGATTACTTTTAGAGGATTGGATATGTGACAAGGAGAGAAAATTCTGATTCCATTCTTGCATTATTCTCTTGCCTCCCTGGTACAATTTAAATGGCAATAAAATTGTTTTGAGAATACAAATAACTTAAGTGGCAGTAAAATTATTTTGAGAAATTCCATTCAAATGATGAGTTTATAGCACCAGGGCTGATATCACACTCTACTCATTTATTGTTTATTAAACACTTTTTTCCTATTTTAAGTGAGGAGTAGTACGGAAAATAAAAAATAAGAAGTAGCAGAAGTTATAGGAGTAGAAGTGGTAGTTGTTGTTGTTGTTAGGTGCCGTCGAGTCGGTATCCGACTCATAGCGACCCTCTGTACAACAGGGGAAACACTATTGTCAGTGCTTCTCTGCTCTTCATAGGGTTTTCAATGGCAGATTGATTTTTGGGAGGGGGTTGCCAGGTCCTTCTCCCAAGCCTACAGCTTCTGGTGTTCCCAGGCGGTCTCCCATCCAGGTACTAACCAGGCCTGACCCTGCTTAGCTTCCGAGATCTGATGGGATCGGATGCCACAGGGCTATGGCTGCAAGCTCAGAAGTGGTAGTAGTGAGTAAGAAAAATGAATTTTAAAAATCCCCATTCAATGAGATCTCCATGTAGATACCTTGAATGTTAAAGCACCTCTCTCTAACTGCTTTCAAGATATCAGTACCACCATCCCTAAGTTAAAGCTTGTTTAAAGGGCGATCAGAGTTAACTGAGGCTTACTGTACTTTTCTTCTTTTGAAATACTTCTGTGTGGAACTTACAGGTCCAGGCATTCTTTGAAAATCAGTCAGAAGCAACCTTTCGGCTTCGATGTGTTCAGGAAGCTTTGGAAATCATTCAGCTGAACATCCAGTGGATGGAGAAGAACCTGAAAGCTCTGACGTGGTGGCTGTAGCACACACAGATGCATGTCATTTTGCCACCCATTCAGAGAGCTTGAACTTGGGCTCTGCTGCTTTTGCAAAAGCCAAGGTGAAGCCAGGACTGCTGCAGAGTTGTTTGCACTGTTGGGGTTCTAGTTAGCTCAGGGCCTGATGGTAGTTTTCATCTGTCTTTTCTAAAATATGTGTAGGCAGTATGTAGTTATTTATTACAAAATTATATTCACCTGTATGCCAACCATCTACAAAAACAATAAGTACTTTTTCTACTTTGAACTTTACAAATTGGGAAAAAAATCAGTTTTGGAATTCTCTTCTGTTTCTCAGTATCTGGAGAGTTACTGACACAGTGAAGCAAGGAAGGTCTACTATAAGAGCCACCATCTTTGCAGGCTGCTGATTTGTCAGCCGTTTGTTACTTCTGTTGATAGATGCTATTGGAAAGTGGGGCAAAGCTAGCCTTGAAGAGTATAATAATGAAGGCCATGAAGCATGCAGCTATAGAAAACTGATCTCAGGTGTGCAGGTCTACTTTAATTTGAGGTTTTGTGTAATCTTTTATTTTCTGAAGAAAGTTTAAATAACATCTATAACTATTATATTTTTTCCTGCAGAATAGCTAGGTGCTACAGAATTTTTTATTTTTTTGTTGTATTGAACAGCTAAATAACCAGGTTAAAAAGTTAAATTTTCCAAATATTTAACATTTTCTGTTTCGTCTTTTCTAACGTAGGAAAATTTACCAAACTGAGTTAAGTTCAATTATAATTATTTTATTCAGAATGCCAATATCCCCCAAATCTGTACACCATCATCACTACTGCCCTAATAGACCTTTTGTTATTGATAAGTATTTCTATATTTGTGGCACGACTCTGTTAACACTGGTGTTTTTTGTCATAACTTTTATCACTGTTATAAGGATGCAATTTGTTTAAGATGCCTTTGGACCTTATAAATCATAGGCACATTCTCTCTGAGTCAGACCCATTGTATATTTTCATTTTATATGATACAGTGGTATATTAGAAGCATATTTTAAAGTAAGGCCTTTGAGAAATTAAAGTTTTTTGTTTGGAGTTCACCATAGTACCTTAAAGGAACAAAGAGAATGTGGGATAGGAATAAGTTGAATTAATGTTTAATATGGTGGGTTTAAGCCTGCAGCCATAGCCCTGTGGCATCCAATCCCGTAAAATCTCGGAAGCTAAGCAGGGTCGGGCCTGGTTAGTACTTGCATGGGAGACCGCCAGGGAATACCAGATAATGTAGGCTTGAGAGAAGGACCTGGCAACCCCCTCCCAAAATTCAATCTGCCATTGAAAACCCTGTGCACAGCAGAGAAGCACTGACAATAGTGTTTCACCTGTTGTACACAGGGTCACTGTGAGTCGGATACTGACTCGATGGCACCTAACAACAACAACAACATGGTGGGCTTTGAATTTTTTTCCACAATTAAAAATAGTATTTTGTTTGGTTGGAAAAAAATCATACTTTTTTTCTTTTATTTTGGCCAAATTAACATTAAATGCAGTGGCCAATGAGAGAAAATAAAATGAGGGAGGATCTCCAAAACTGTATGGCATTTTTCTCCTTCTGAAGGAGATATACAGTACTTGAATTTTTTGAGCTATGCAGACTTATACCTAGATTGTTGTTTCTTTGATTCTTAGGAGAGAAGTTTTCTTCTTAATAACTCTTGAAAACTTTATATTTTGTTTGAAAACAGCATCTATGTACATAAAAAAGGGAGTTACTGATTTGTGAGCACTTAAAACACGCCACAGAGTCAGACAATAGAAAAGGTCACCTTTTTTATTCAGCAGACACAAAGTTAGAATAATGTGGGATTTTTGTGTACAAAATTATATTTTATTTTATGAAAATATTTTTATATAACAATTTAAAAGGCTGGCAAGCTAAAAGACAGCCTGCTTTAATCTTAGTGTGTTTCCCCCCAATTTAATCTTTTCTAAACATACCTCTCTGTTTTTGAATAGAAAATATTATATCCTGAGAATCACAGAATCTGAAGACATCTTATTGAAACTAAGGTGACTGTAGATCTTTATTCCTCTTGTGCTTTAGTAAATGAACCGTTTGGTCAATATTGAAAGTTTCCATATTTTCAGAGTGAAGGAAAAATACTAAACTTTGGAGGGATTTTTTGTTGCTGATTTTTTACCATGTTGTATTAGTATATTCCACTTTGATACAAAATTTAAATTTTGCTACTCAGAGTCACTTGAGATTCTTCAGTTTTACCTGAACATCTTGACGTGGCTCCTAAAATATGTTAACTCTGTATATGGCAAATCTTATCTTAAATTATATAATTTTTTTCTCTCTGTTTGTATGTATATGTGTGTGTGAATGTATGTAGTGTGGGATGTCCTTATACATAAAACCTTATCAAAACATGGGCTAAAAAAGAGGTAACTTATGATCCATTGATATCTTTATACTCAAAGGCCATTCATTTCCATGGATTCTGGATCTGTAATATTTGCAGTTTTATTTATAACCTTCACTTCAGTTATTTATAATCTTAATAGGCTTCACCTTAATTTTTCCCACATAATTCCATAATTTTTACTGTTATGCTTACCCATTCATATGAGACTTCTTAAAACTAGTACATCAGGCTAAGTAAGAGGTAGAAAAATATATTGGTAACTTTCAGATATTTTTTCCCCAAAATTTTATCCTGCACATTGTATTTCTGGTAACTCACATTAAAACACAGAAGTCACAGTATGCTTTTTATGTAAGCACATAGATGCCTGATGTAATTAGGTTCTTGTTGAATATATATTCTGTTCATAGAGAGATGGTGTACTTGAATGAAATATAAAAGGCATATGATATTAGATTAGTAGGAAAGACAGAATTGGCAATCTAGATTTGTGGAAGGAAAATTTATGCTTTGGAGATCTGAATGTTATTAAAGGAGAAATTAGAGGTGTCCAGTTTGTTGTGTTAATGTGAAGTGATTATGTATATTAAACTGCAAATAGTGGCAGCTTCCACAATAAACTTGTTCCTTCTTTCATGTTTTATTTAAATCTCTTTAAATGAAATTGTTCATTATTGTTTCAGTGTTCACAGACTTTGTTAATATCACACATTCTACTTAACTCTGATTTTCTTTGCCATGTGTGTTTTCATTTTATGGGACTTTAGCCACTGTAGGGACAAAATAGCTGTCAGAAGAGTCCTGGGTACAGAGAGCAAATCAAGCTGCATTGGCGTTCCTGGGTACCAAACAGAATCTCTTCTGAATATTGGGGAGTAGGGAATTAAAATTAAGTGCTGAGTTGGATTACTAGTAGCCTGCTATTGAATTAGATTTTTAAAAAGTCTGTTCAAACTAAAGCACCTACAATCATAATCTGCAGTCAGATTGCTGGACATTTGCATAGCCCCGTGTGTTTCATGGGGCTGCAGGGGTGGTACAGTGCCTCTCAGGTGCGTCGTCACCAGACAGCAGCTCCTGGGCTGAGTACAAAACCAGACCTATCTAAGGATTGGGCTCATAGGAATGGTGCAGCTCTTCTCACCTTTGCCTTCATTACTTTTGTTTTTGTTGGAATTAACTGTGTTTAAAAAGCTTTCTCTACCCTCACTCGATTTGTTTTTCTTTTTTAACTAAGGTGTATATTTTTACTAGGTTTTTTGTTCTTTTACTCTGTGCTTCAGTCTCTACATTGGCAGACATGTTCCAAGTGAAAACTGCAGGTCCAAAAGGATGATAAATCTCTCTCCCTATCCCTAATTGCCTGCCTGGGCAATAACTACTAGACTAGTTGGTTGATTTTGGAGGGGAAAGGGCATGTGGGTTTTTTTGGGGGATACATATTTTCAAAATGTACATAGTTATTTTTATATATTTTCTATTCTTCCAATTTGTATATTTGTCCTGATGAAGAGTGAAATGGTGTTCTGTGAAAAGTCCCTTCCCCAATTGACTGTTGGGGACAATAGCTACAAAGTTATTAAGTTTTGTTTTTTTTTGAAAGGAAATGGTAATGATGAAAGGAGACCAGAGTGGCGTCTTTTAAAGATATGTGGAAATGTTTTGCTGGTACTTTTTGTGTTATTTTGTTCTGTACTTCAGCCTTCATGTGGACATGTGCATTAATCACAGAGGTCCAGGTGTTTGGGGTTGTACCTTTATCTCTGTCCTTATTGCATGCTTAGACAATAACTAACAGTAGTTGTACTGGCTGCTGTTTTGGTTCAGTCTTAGGAACTGGGATTGTGTGTCATTCTTCCAAGCATATATAAATGTTATGCTACTTTTTATATTTCCTCTTATACTTATTTCTTTGCATGAATACATATATGCGTAATGAAAATTGAGGTTCAGAGAATGATTTCCTCTTTTCCCTTTTCCTTATTGCCTGTTTAGGCAATAGCTAATAGCGTAGTTTGTTTTCTTATGGGGTGTGGGAGAAAGTGGCATATATATTCAATGTATATAAATATACTTGCTACTACTTTGTATTATTAATTCATTTTGTCCTGTGTCCTTCTCAGGGACATAAAAGTAGCTAATATGACATGAGGGTCTGTATATATAACAGTCACTTCTTTTCCCCACCCCTTGTTGCCTGTTGGGCAATAGCTAATATAGTATTTGGGGTGGTGGGAGACAGGTAGGGAAGTGTACTTAATGTATATGTATATTCTTACTACTATATTGCATTATTAATTCATTGGGTACCCAGACTGGAAGGTACTTAATAAACCATGGAGTTCCAGATGTATAACAGTCTCCTCTTCTCCCTTTCCCTTATTGCCTGTGTGGGCAATACTTTTTAAAGTAGTTTGAGGGGCTTGGGGTTTTTGGGGTTTTTTTAAGTTTTTTTTTCCCTAGGGGAAAGAGTGGTTTTAGGGCAAAGTTATATACTTTAAAAATGTATGTAAATATATTTTTTTAACCTTCATTGCTTACCTGTTCTTTCTGTGGCTATATGAAGAAAGTTGAGGATCGTTATATGACAAGTCTCCTGTTCCCCTGAATTGGCTGTGTAGGCACTGTCTGGTAGAGTAGTTGCTGTTTCAAGGCTTCTGAGGGTATTGAAGTATATACTTATTAGTGCATGTAGTGCTTTTACTTATTTATTATAGTACTTCATTGGGTGACAGTCATTTGCTTAGACTTGTAGGTTCCTGAAGCATGGAGTTCTGGTTGAGTAACAATCTCCTCTTCTCTCTTCCCCTTTTTATGTGTGTGGGCTATACTTTTCAAGTAGTTAAAGTTTTCTTATTTTTTTAGGTTTAGAGGGATGGGAGGGGAGTAGGGGCAGGTTATATACTTTTTTTAAAATGTATATAGTTTTTGTTACTATACTGTGTTACTTTATTTTGTACCAAGTCCTTTGCATGGACATACAGGTACCTAATGAAACGTGGAGGTCCGGATGTATGAAAATCTCCTCTTTTCCCCTTTCCATATTGCCTCTGTGGGCAATAGTTGTAGAGCAGCATAGATTTTTTTACGCTACTCCCCCAGAAGGGGGATATGTATATACTTTTAAATCTAAATCTGTATATAAATGTTTTTGTTCTTTTTTTTTCTGTTACTTCATTTTGTACCTAGACCTCTCTGTAGACACTTAGGTACATAAGAAAAACTGAGGTTCATTCTATGAAAAAATTTCCTCTTTCCCCTTCCCTTATTGCCTGTCTGGGCAATGGTTGGTAGGCTATAGTTATTTAGGTTTCTTTGGCAAGGGTGCTGGTGGGCAATTTCTGGGTTTGTACTTCTTTTAATGTGTGTAATAATTTGCTAGTTTTTTCATTCTTTCTCTTTCAGCCTTGTTTTTTGTCTGGACTTGTAAATATCAATTGTAATGAGAGGCCTAGACCCAGAGGTGCTGTGCACCTTCTTTCCTTTCTGCTATAACCTGTGTGTGTAGACAATAATTTGTGAGTACTGTAGGGCTCGGTATTTTGTTTTTTGGTTTTTGTTTTGAGGGTTTTTTTTTTATGAGGAATGGACTTGTTAGAGAAAAAGGGTAAATATGTATATATTCTTAATATTTAAATGTTTTTGCCTCTTTTTGGTGTTAACTTCATTTTGATTCAGGTCATTTGCATGATTATTTAGGTACTTAATGAATTGACTGAGATTGACTCTATGAAAAATCTCCCATACTCCCCACCCTTCATTGCCAGGTGGGCAATGGTAGAATAGATGTTTGGGATTTTGGGGGGAGGGGTGTCTGGGTGTATATATATATATTTTTTAATGTATATAAATATTTGCTATATATTGTGTGTTATTTCATGCAGTACCCAGTCCTTTGCTGGGACCTGTAGATACATAATGAAATATGGAGGTCCGGACGTATGATAAGTCTCCGCTGTTCCCCATCCCTCATTGCCCTCAGAGGCAATAATTTTGTAACTTGGGGGGTTTTTTTGTTTGTCTTATGGTGAGGAGGGGTGATTTGTGTGGGTAGTGGTTAGGAGAAAGGGATGAGGTACATACTTTTTTAAATGTCTATTGATATTTTTATGTTATTGATTAGGAGCTAGTCCTTTACATGGATATTTAGGTACCTAACAACAATCGAGGATCAGTGTATGACAAATATCCTATTCTTCCCTTCCCCTTGTTGTCGGTGTAGGCAATTGCAAATAGAATAGTTGTGTGTTATTTACTTCATTGTTTTGGAGAGATTTATATTTTTAGCCAGAGAATATTCTTAATAAATATAAATATTTTGTTTTTGTTATTTCTTTCTGCACTTAGTCCTTTGCATGGCTATGTAAGGACTGAATGAAAACTGGATTTCATAATATGACAAAGCACTTCCTTTCCCACATGTTTCCTCATTTAGCAGTAGCTAGTTTAGTTATTGTGTGGTTGTTTTATTCTCTAGGATATATGACTTTAAGGATGTAAATATGTACACACACATATATAATTTGCTGCTTTTTTCCTTGTTATTTCCCCTTAATACATATTCCCTTGCAGGGCTCTGACTATACCTAACAAAAAATAAAGCCTCACTAAGTCTCTAGCATCTGGCTTGAAAATGTAGCAGTGTGGCACAATGTGTAACTAATGGCAGCAGGCATGCAGCAAATGAGATGAGAGTGGACACTTGGATATGGTTAAGTTGTGAGAGCTAATCAGAACCAGCATTTCTTGTATTGATTTCAGCTGAATCATATGGTGAAAAGAGACCTGTACTCTTTTAAGTACCAAGAAAGCAGTGGACAGTACTGAGTCAAAGTGTGTTAAACTTCATTACTGATTCATCTTTCACAAAGTGGTCGGCTTTGGAAGCTGCTGAGCCAATAACAGTGCACCCTACAACCCTAAGAATAGCTTCTGTTTGAGGCCTAGGATTCTGATTCACCTGTACAAGTCTGTTGCAGTTCCATTAGTAACATGTTCTTGCCCAGGAGAAATTAGTTTGATTCTTGGAATGAACCTTTTGAGTTATTGCCATTCCTCCAGTGAATGACAACATGAGCTCAAAAACTAATCCACAAAGAATTTTCAGGGCAAGCCCTTTCCATCTTTTAATACCCACATTGTGGCTGGGCAGTTTGCCTTTTCCTACCCAGAATTCTTTTGTGTGGCTGCATCTCTTTCCTCAGTTCTCCATGAGCTGGACCACTCTTGTTCTTTTTTCCTTTGGTCTTCGATGTGTGAACTATTGGATGTTATCCTCAGTTGCTCTCAAAAATTTAAGCTAATGATGCCTTATTAGCCTGGTGTTTTGTGTGCATTTCATGTACCCAAGGCCTGTATGTTTGCTCTCAGCATTCTCATATTATATTTCACACTGTCTCTTCATCCACCACATGGTAAATGTTATGACTAAATACTTGTCTGCATCAAAGACATTGCATGTGTAAACTTCCCTCCACACCACCCTTTCTTCCAGAATCTTAGCTTTATTTGTTTTGTTTTCACATCTGTAATAATGTCTTTCCATGCTAAAGATTTGCCATATTTAAGGAACATAGAGTAGTAGGACTCCTAGAAAATTTGCAAAGAAATGTTATTTACCATATTAAACTCTCAGGTTCTAGTGTTGAAAAATTAGCCTATACATTACTATTACTTATACCTGCTGCTGTAGAAAAAAAATGAAAGTTTATTCATGACACATTTAACTTTGATCAGAAATAAAAGAGAAAAGGGCACTTTTTTGAAGTTAGTCATGGTAGTCATTAATGATATTTCCACACAGTTCTTAATTTGAAATACTTCAAAGGAAATAAAGGTCATGGCTTAGCCCAATGAAATGCTCCAGAAGTTGGACTGTATAAACCATCAGTACAATAATGCACTTATGTGTGTATGTATATATAAAATGAGAAGTACAGATTAACTGGAGCATTTGCGTTAATCAACAAACTCACATTGAGACAAACCTTAATCTCACAGCTGTCTTGATTAAAGCCAAGTGTTCCATGTTACTGTGAAGAATGGTCTCTTTCAAATACTTTGGGAAGTAATTACTTGGAAACTTGTAAAGGTATTACATTTTTGTATTTAAACATCTATAGAGATCTTCAATTCTGTCAATCTGAGTTGTGGGTGGAATTCTAAATTTGTATTATAATTTGTCTTTTGTGGAAGATTTTGAAAATAGTATGTATATATGATACTGTATTGCAAATTGTGTTGTTTCACTTGTAAAGGGAAAAAGCTTATTTTTCTTTATACTTCTGATAATTCATTTGTTTTGCATATGACCAGCACTGATTGAAAGGCATGTTTAACTGCAAACACTATTGCTTTTTTTTTGTGAAATGAAAATAAAAGTATTTAAATACAAATATTGTGTAGACTCTTCAGATTAAACAAATTACATATATAAAATGGTGTTTATTCTCAAATTATGAGCTTTACAAAGGGAGCTGCCATGTACACTGTACTTCCTGATTTGCACCCTACCTCACTACTACACCAATATCCTTAATACATTTAACTCATTATATCTCCAACTCATGCTTTTAACATTTTGAGCTGTATAATTCTTTGCTGAGGGGTGGGAGAGGTCATCCTATGCTTCATAAGGAGTTTAACAGTGGCCCTGCTCTCCAAAGCAGTTGCAACTAGAAGCCACTAGATGCCAATGACATCCTCTTCCCTCTCATGCCCCCTGTTGTGACAATCAAAGATGTGGACTCCAGACATTACCAAATGTTTCCTAGGATAGGGATTAAAATTTTCAGTGGATGCATGTTGTAAGGTTCTCAGTAACAGGGGAGCTCCATCCAGGACAATTACGTACTTTTTGAACTAAAGCAATTCTTGTAAACATTCTAAGCCCCTAAATAGCAATTGGTACTGTAATAATACAATACCTAAATCAGTATGAGACATGTGTCTGCCTAGGAGATACCTTCTTAGTTTGAAGGTTAGACAACACCCTTTGATTTATATACAGTTGGAGTGAGAGTATATAGCCTTTTTGGAAGGACACTGACACAATTATGTTCCTGGTCAGGTATACAAAAGGAGCTTGTTCCATGTCCATGTTTAGTTTTGAGGGAGAGTTGTGGATTTCTTAGGCTTCCTGATACAGGAACTAGAACAAGTAGTTATTAGGGTTTGGAGATGGGCATTTGAGGGCAAATTTAGTAAATCTCGTTGACTCCCATACCCGTACATAACCTTGATATTTAAAATCTCTTGTGATGATCATTACCAATATATGGTGAAATGCTCTTAGAAATTGAAAAGAATTTAGCTGGGTGAGGTGACACATACCTGTAATCCCAGCAACTGGGGAGGCAGAGGCAGGAGGATCACATATTTGAGACCAGAGGCAGCCTATGTAATTTAGCGAGATCCTATCTCAAAAAGTAAAAAAAATGGGCTGGAAGTGCAGGTCAGGGATACACCACTTGCAAAGCATGCAAGCACCAGGCCCTGGGTTCAACTTCCAGTACCGCAAAAAAAAAAAAAAAAAAAAAAAAAAAAAAAAAAAAAAAAAAAAAAAAAAAAAAAAAAAAAAAAAAAAAAAAAAAAAAAAAAAAGGAAACAGAAATTGAAAAGAATTTGATTTTAAAATTCTGGTTAGAGCCAGGCACCATGGTGCATGCCTATCATCCCAGAGACTCAGAAAGCTGAGGCAGAACAAAGGCAAGTTTGAGGCCAGAGGCAGCCTGCAAGACAGTCTTAAAAAAATAAAAAAAATATGAAAGGGGCTGCAGATGTGAGTCAGTAGTGAAGTGCTTGCCCAGCTTGCCAAGGTCCTGGTTAAAAAAAAAAAAATCTGGTTAAATTTTTAATACGTTTTTATTCACAGCACTAAACAATTAAACTACAACCCATTACTATTATAAAGAACACTTTGATTCCAACAGATTTTTTTTGGAGTGAACAATAAACATTTCTCCTTTTTAAAATCATTTTTAAAACTCATGGCGTGGAATGATTTGATTTGATTATATATTTTCACTTTCCTTCTTCAATTCTTAGCGTAAAGCCTCCCCTATTCCCAACACACACACATTGAAGAGTTGATTTATATGTTATAAAAGGGTGTTTTATTATCAGCAAAAACATACTTGTACCTGCTAGATCTAATAATTGGTGGTAAATTTCCAGTGCTTTGTGCTTGTATACTTTTATTTTGCCCATGGATGATATCTAGTGAACTGGCCAAAGTTTAATTGAGACTAAATGCACTTTTGAGACTAAATACCTTTTTGAGACCACTATGATTTCTATTATGGCTGAACTGAGTTATATTTGAGAACTTTATTTAAACATAGAGTATTTTTTTTTCTTTTTTCCCTTAATTGATAAATGTTGGTGGGGTACAGAGTAATACAGCATTTGCTTTTTCCATTGTGCAACTATTACCTCTCTTGGTTACTTTTTCATCAAGTTACAAAGTTTATAGAACTTTTTGATTAATATGTAATAAAACTCATATGCATTTATGGGTTATATACCCCTATTTTTCCCAAGTACTGATGAAGTTCCATCATTTACAATGAGATATTTTCAATCTTGCTTTCCCACTCATTTTTATAAAAGAACATAATGCAATAACATAATAAAATAGTTATCAAAGCTGAACTATTGCCAAGCAGGCAGCACCAGGAGACAATAGTTTGAAAGGAAGCCCAAGGGCAAACAATAGGCCAAATAAGCATGGGAGAAACCTGGGGTGCCAGTGTGTTCCTTATTAAGGTACCACTTGTGTACAAGCCAAAGGTGAGAAGTTGCAAGTCCTTTTGTGCAGTATTTTCCAATACTGTTGCTCTTCCCCTATGTGAATGTGACTTAATAGAGCCTTGGGTGCCACATGCAGGATTATACCTTGGGAATCCTATGGATTTAGTGATTATATCTTCATTTTCTTTGTCTGAAAGGCCTCTATAATCTTTAATTTCAGCAAAAGTATTGGAATGCTATTATTATCACATCATAACCAAAGGCAGCGATTTCAAGAAATTAAGACTTGAAAGGCTGTTGGGCATAGCCTAGCATCAGTCAGGACTGGAACTGATTTCTGGTTCAATTATTTCCCACTTAGAGTTTTTTGTAATTCTTTTCACCTCAGTTTCTTCCACTTATAAAGCCAGGCTACTACCTATCTTCCTACCTTGCAGGGTTGTTAGTATTAAACAAAATACCTACAACTGTCCTAGCATGGTGCCTGACACAGGCATAGTAAATGTCAACTGCTTTTGTTAAAAGTGTTAACTGCTTTCTGAAATGTATGGTTGTTAATATCTTCAGAAACAAAGGGAAACGGTTCTTTTAAATGAGCAAGTTTATATAACTTACAAGTTAGAAAATTACAGAAATAAAGCCTAATCTACTTTTTATAAATTTAAGCCTTAAGTTTGCTAAGATTTTATTTGAGAAACATAGTTTATTAGAAAGAGCCAGCGCTGATATTGGTTTCACAGGTGAAACAAAATCCTGATTCAGTGAATTTTGATTAATTATAAGTAAGTACAGAATAAAATCCTGATTTGACTAATCTGCAGTGGGAATAATAATATCTACTTTGCAGTAAAAATGACACATAGGTATATGGGTAGATGGACCTGACGCTTCACAGGTTCATAGGTGCTTCAACAAATAATCTTATCCTTTTCTCAATTTATTTGCCTTAAATGTGCAAAAGAATCAAGCATGCTCAAGTCTCAGTTCTATCCAGAAGTTATGCTTTAGATGGCATGATGCAGAGAAATTGGCCAAATGTTTCAGGATCTCTGATTGTTAGTGCTAGAAGGAACCTACTGTATGACCTTATTGAGCTCTAAATCATTTAACAGGTTGATGGCACCAAAGATTATACCTTAACTAAAATCCCACATTACCATTATATGTTAAATTTGTATATGTATTTAGATTTAAAGCAATCTGTGTTTATAAACACCTTTCAGATAAGTTATGTGGTTGTCTATAGGACACTTTTTCCCTGGAGAAGAGAATATTAGAATTTGTTATCAAAAGAGGTGTTTCGTTGGTTTAATGTTGAGTGTGTAGCTAAATTAAACTACCCTAATATTTTAATGTTTAAATTTAGTGACCATGTGAATGACTCAAATATCATGATCTCAAAAGAGGAGCCTTTGTATATTTTAATGAAGTGTGTTGCATTGAAGTAACACATTCTCTCCCAGGTGGAAGGTACTAATGTCAGGAGATTCAGACTCTGTCACCACTAAAGGGGAAATAGGAAAGAAAAAGGGTAGTTACCACTGTTGAAGTGACAACTGCCTTAATGTGTGATGAGCCAGATAGAAAGAACATAAATATCAGCTTCATTGACTACAGGTAGAAAATGAAGTGAATCATTTTCCTGAAGTAGTTTGAAGTCAGGCTGAAATGGACCTTTTGTACTGTTACAAACTTCTAGACCATGGATGCAGACTGCTGTCCTTTCTGGTTTTTCAACATACCGCCTTCTGTTGCCAGGAAGACACGAGCTTCAAGAACTGCACAGCTGTGAAAGAAGAGAGACTATTAAAACAATATTAGTATCAATTATTTCATTTATTTAATCTTTTTTGAGAAGGCATAACCTGAATGTCAAATGACCCTCCTCTGCCCTGCACGCACATTTGTAGTCTCCTTTCTTCTTTCAGCAAACTTGAATGTAGAACTTAGCACCACTTCAAGATTTGTTGTTAGGTGCTATCTAGTCAGGTCCAACTCATAGCAACCCTATGTACAAAAGAAAGAAACACTCCCCAACACTGTGCCATGCATACATTTTTTTTATGTTAAAGCCCAATGTTGCAGCTACTGTGTCAATCCATCTAGTCTTCCTTTTTTGTTGTTGTTGACCCTCTACTCTTCCAAAAATGATGTCTTTCTCCATGGATTGGTCCCTCCTGACATGTCCAAAATATGTAAGATACAGTTTAGCCATCAAGCACTTCCAACAAGCACCCTGGTTGCACTTCTTCTAGGATGGATCTGTTGGATCCTTTGGCAATTCATGGTATATTCAACATATGTCTGCAGCTCCATAATTCAAAAGCATCATTTCTTCTCCTGTCTCGCTGTCTAGATTTCACAGTCTCCTGTCCTGTCCTGTCTAGATTTCACAAGTACCTAATGTGACTGAAAATGCCATGGCATGAGTCAGGCACACCTTCATCTTCAGTGTGACATCTTTACTTTTCAACACTTTAAAGAGGTCTTTTGCAACAGCCTTTCCCAATTATTATTAATGGATGTTTACAGTCGTTCCTAATTTTGACTTGTGCCACATCAGCAAGTGGAGGTCCCTGGGGCTTTACTCCACTCTCATCAGTAAGGTCAACTCTACTTTAAGGAAGCAACTCTTCCCCAGTTGTCTTTTGAATGGCTTTCAACCTGATGGGCTCATTTTCCAGCACTATATCTGATAGTGTCTCTCTGTTATTCATAGGGTTTTCCATGCCTGTTTTGGGAGTGGGCTGCCAGGTCCTCCCTAGTCTGTGTTAGTCTGGAAGTTCAGCTGAAACCTGTCCACCATGGGTGACCCTGTTGATATCAGTAATACCAGTGGCATAGTTTTCAGTATCACAGCAACACGCAAGCCCCCACAGTACAGCAAACTAACAGGTAAGTGAGGGGCTTCAAGATTACTTCCCACAAAATGCACTAAAGCTAAAGTGTTACTGAGCAAAATAGGTTTTCCCCCAATATATTACTCATGGGAAGATCAGAAAGTTACCCTCTTATACCACAGAAAACCCAGTTTCACTTATTGTTTCTGTTCTCCAGAGCCTCTCCTATACCTGGCCTTTTTTACCTACCCTCCTCTCTCTCATACATGTGCCTGTGCACACACACACCCACTCACACACATACTCACAGACCTTGCTGATTCCTCACTTCTAAACATCTCCCTGAACTTGAAATTTCACTCTCCTTTAAAGCACTGTGCCTTGGCATTTACAAACTGATGTGCTTGGCCAAGTACATCAGGAACTCAGCAAAACTGTAGTCAGCCACAATTTAAAAGACCACTTTGTGACCTTTGCTTTTTGGACATACTTCTTGGAGTCACGCCTTCTTGCAAGCAGTTTATCAACTGTTTACTTCCAGCAGACACGTTGTTCTTATAAACGGAAACTTTACATCTTTAGGTTGGCCACAGAGTTTTTTTCTTAGCTATGTTTTTCCATGAAAATTGGCCAAATTACAATATCTGAGCAAGTCCTGGCTTTGAGTGAAAGAAAGCAGCTATAAATTGGATGGTAGAAGAGTAAAGCCAGAACATACTTGCAAAAACTTTTCTTCATGGATCATTTATTCAATAAATATTACAATGTATCCACTATGCACTAGGCCTTGTGCTAGGTGGGTACATGAGGTTTGGCTATAATGTGAACAGCTGGCTCTAGCTGGAAGAATACCACTTGGGTTTTATACATACAGTTTGGTTGGTGGGTGGGAGATAACTGAAGGGGTTTGTGTACATCAGAAGGGAAAGGTGCCAAGGGGGGAGGTTTGCTTAATGACGCTGCTGTTGCTCTAGCCTCCCTCATGACAGCACAACTGCAGTGTGGGCAGAGAAGGAAGGATGATCCTTCCCCGACCACAACCCTCTGTTGCTCCTTCAGGTGTGCAGTGGAATGTGGGAAGAGGTGTCTGCAGATGCTGCTTATGTGCCACATTTAATGCCGAAGTCACTGACTGGGAACCAGAGACACTTTTGATCCATACTGAGTGACAAAACAGGTATTCGAAGCTAATGGTGTTCTAAGTGAGTGATAAGAGGTGGGAGGTTGTGTGTTTCAGTTTCACTCCAGGCTTCCCCTCAGTTCTAGTTTAACAGTAAGTGGGTTTGGCTCACCTCAGCCTGGGCTCTAAGACGGCTTTCTTCTGAGTTACTCTGCATGGCTAAACAATAGTAACGACAGTGTTTCAAGACAGGCTTATGAAGCAGGGAGTCCTAAATTACATCTAAATCCAGTAAAGAAAGGTCTATAAGCAGCTGTAGTTGAAAATCCACAGGTGAAGCCCCAGAGCATAATGAATTATATGAGTAGTGCAGGAAATACTGTGTTTGTTTGCTTGGCTTCTAGACCACAGGCATTTGCCTCAGTTGTTACAACTACTGCCTCTACTCTCAGTAATTAGAGGAAGAAGTTTGATGTCCAATCCCTCAAGGCCCTGGCTTTAAATTAAGAGCAGTGCTCTCATGTCCTTCAGAATGTGCTAGGGATGAAGTTTTGGCTGGGGGGGGAGTGAGAAGGATTTTGGTGGCCCTGTCCTTGCCCACTGTTCACCAGGGATGACCAGGAACAGCTGAGAATATCTGTTTATCATGAGATAACTTAGGATCCCCAAAGCTCTCATGGAAGCAACCCCTGACTCCAGCAGAAACCAGGTGAAATTTGGAAGAAACCATAACCAGACAGAAAACTTGCTGTGAATCATACCAAATACTTAAAGAAGAATTGATCCTAATTCTTCAGAAACTTGTCCAAAAACAGAGAAAGTAACACTTCCCAACTAATTTTACAGGGCTAGTATTACACTGACACCTAAATAAGACATCACAAGTAAAGAAAACTATAGATAGATATCCTTGATCAAGATCAATATCCTTTATAAATACAGATGCAAAAATCTTCAACAGAATACTAGTCAACTTGTTGCCAATAAGCTGGATGGGATTCCTTTTGCTCTACCTGGATAGAAATCATGAATAAGTGAGTAGAAGCTCTTCTAGTGCTGGCAGTCCTGGGCCTCTGAGTGCCTAAGACCCAGGGGCTGGGCTAGCAGACCAGAAGCTTATAGCTCCAAACTCTGAGAGCCAGGGGCCTGTTGCTCCAGGCTTTAGAAACCAGATACTTACGGTTCTAGGCACTCAGATTGGAGTGTTATTTCCCTGTGCTTTAACCTCCAGAAGTCCTGGCACTTGGTGGCTATTATCACCCTTGGCTTCCAACAGCAGTGAGTGGTGGCAGTAGACAGCAGCAAGCAGCAGCAGGTGGCATCTTCTAGTATTACAGCGCTTATGTAAGCCTTGGGTGTGGGACCCTTAGTCCTATAGTAACAAGTGTTACAACTCGAACCTGTGGTATTGGGATTCTCAGCCCTTGACAGTGGCTAATATTATAGCTCTTGGGCCTACAGTGTCTGAGATCCTTGGTCCTTAAGAGTTGGCAATTCTCTGGAACCCTTCCAGTGGCCATGGCCCACAAGTTTTTTTTTGTTGTTTTGTTTTGTTTTTTTAATTCCTCGGCTATTCTCAGCCTTCTATCTTTCTTTAACTTCAGTTTTCCATCCTCTCTCACCTTCTCTCTACTTCTGTCATTTCTCATTGTCTTTGCTTCTTCTGCTTCCTATCATTTATGCCCTGGCTGCTACTTGGAACTCTTCACCTATCTCTCATCACTGTTGGTGCTATTACTGCTACAGCTGCTGGGACAGTGGCCACTGTTGCCCTCACTACTGCTGTTGTTGACCTGCTCCTTCTACGTCCTCTTTGCTCTTCAGGTTACCACCTTAGACAAATCTACTAATGAAAATCAAAATCCAAGAAAAGAATACTCAGGAGAAGCCTTTTATTGGATCTAATGTTATAACACCAACAGTTAGTACAGAAGAATGTCTCCTAGCTGGCTTACAATATGCCTAAATGCCTTGCTTGTATAGCCAGAAAGGAGATGTGGCAAAGGTGACTGCATCAATCACAGTAGTCCTTCATGCAAATGAAGGAGTATGTTTGCACCAATCATAGCATAATCCATGATGCAAATGAAGGACTGTATTTGAACCAATCACAGGACTTTTGCTAGGACATCAGGGGAATTGCCTGGGTGAAAATGATTGCAGGGTCATTTATAGTTCACTGAGGCTTGAGGTGGCAGAAAGTCCATTGCAAGCCATTTGAAATAGTCATAGGTAGGCCAGTGCCTTTTAGAGCTGGAATTGTGCATTGGCAGCAAACAGCTGTGGTTGCAGTGTAGCTACCTCAGTGCATCAATAGAGTGTTCAAAACACTGGTGCTGGCATAAGGGTGGTCTGACTTGCTAGCTGGCAGATAGTCCTTCAGTCAAGATAGCCAGGGCACCAGGCTAGGGTCTAACAGCTGTCAATTAGGGAGACAAATCACTCTGGCCCCCAACATCTTAGCTTATTTAAAGGAAAAATAAACATTAAAAGAGGTCCTTATAGTGAGGACTTATCATTAGCATTAACAGTGATTTAACAATACTTAATAGTATTCTAACAAAGCTTAACTACTACCCCAGTGCCTCGGGAAGAAGTGGGTCCCTCTAATTAGTCTCAAGCTGGATTTATCAACATCAGTAAAGGATTATGCATCATGACAAAGTAAGACTTTTTCTGGGAGCAGAGTGTTGGATAACATCTGAAAATAAATTAATGAAACATATAATATCAAGAGAATAGCATACAAGAACCACATGGTCATTTCTCTAGTTGCTAACAAAGCATTTGACAAAACCCAGTACACGATCAGGATAAAATTACGCAACACATTAGTATAATAAAAGAATTTCCTCAACTTGATAAAAGAAAACTATGAAAAATTCAAAGCTAGTATCACAATAGTGACAGACTGGAAACTTTCCCTTTAAAAGCAGAAAAAGATAAAGATGTCTTCTGTTGCTACTATTCACCATTGTAATGAAGGGCTTATCCAGGACAATATAGCAAGAAAAAGAAAAGGCATCAATATTAGAAGGGAATAAATAAAACTATCTCTGTTTGCAGGTGGCATGATTGTAAGTATGTTATTGTTGTTGTTAGATGCCATCGAGTCTGAATCATAGCGACCCTCATGGGGCTTTTGATGACTGAATGATTTTCAGGATTACTTCAGGAGTAGATTGTCACATCCTTCTTCTGTGATTGTAAGCATGTTGTTGTTGTTGTTAGGTGCCATCGAGTCACTATCCGACTCATAGCAACCCTCATAGGGTTTTCAATGGCTGACTTTCGAAATTGCCTTGGGAGTGGATTGCCAGGTCCTTCTCCCATTTTTGCGGTGCTGGGAATTGAACTCAGGACCTCAAAGACTGCAGCACAGCACTCTACCAACTGAGCTAAATCCCAGCCCAACTGTAAGCATAGAAAACCCTAAAGTACACACACACACACACACACACACACACACACACACACCTATTAGAGATAAGATTGCAGAAGATATATATATATACATATATATATATATATATATATATACACACACACACACAAAGGCCAATTGTATATGTGTAGTTTTTCTTTTTCTCTCTTTAAAAAAAATTTTTTTTAAGTACTAGGGGATTGAATCCTGGGTCTCATGCATGCTACGCAAATGCTCTACCACTGAGCTGCATTCTCAGCTCCTTTTCTTATGTTTTATTTTGAGACAGAGTCTCACTAAGTTGCACAGGCTGTCTGTGGCCTTGAACTCAAAATCTTCCTGCCTTGGCCTGCCAAGTCATTGAGATTACAGGCATGTGCCACAGCACCCGGCTTTAGGTGTTTTTAAACACTAACAATAAATAATGCAAAAGTTAAATTAAGAAATCAATTTCAGAGTCTAGAGTTATAGCTCAGAGGCAAAGCAAATGCTACAACATGGATGAACTTTTAAAATGTGCTAAATGAAAGCAACTAGGCTGGGATTTAGCTCAGTTGGTAGAGTGCTGCTCTGCAGTCTCTGAGGTCCCAAGTTCGATTCCCAGCACCGCAAAAATGGGAGAAGGATGTGGCAACCCACTCCTAAGGCAATCTCAAAACAATCAGCCATTGAAAACCCTATGAGGGTCACTATGAGTCGGAGTCGACTCGATGGCACCTAACAACAACAACAACAAATGAAAGCAGCTAGACACAAAAGTCTACATCTTGTATGATATAGTTTATATTAAATGGCCAAAATATGCAGATCCATGGAGACAAAACATAGACTTGTGGTTGGCAGATGGTGGGAGGAGGGTTATATATAATGACTTTTAATGAACATGGAGTCTCTTTATGGGGTGATGAAAATGTTTTTGGAATTAGATACAAGTGATGATTTCATAATCTTTTAATAAACTAAAACCCACGAGTTATATAGTTTATTTACTTTTTATGTTATGTGAATTATATCTCCATAAAAAAGTTTCAATTACATTAGAATAGCAGTTCTCAAACTTTGTTCTCAGGACTTTATACCCTTAAAATTATTGAGAACTCTAGTAAGATTTTATTTATGTGGATCAGAGCTAACTCTATTTGAAATTAACTCTATTTGAAATTATAACTGAGAATTTGAAAATATTAAATTAGTAATTTATTTTGTAAAAGTAAAAATGATTACCTACTATCATAAATTACATTTTTATGACAAATAACTACATTTTCCAAAACAAAAATGACATTACATTTTGCAAATTTCCTTCAATGTCTGGCCTAATATAAGGCAGCTGGATTCTTAGATCTGCTTTTTCAATCTATTGTTATATATATATTCAGTTCAGCCTCACACAGACACATGGTTAGATAAAAGAGCAATTTAATAACCTTTTCAGATAATTGTTAATATTCTACTTGGATCATCAGGACTCTATAGGTAGTGATTTCTGAAAGGCTAGTTGCAATGTAGAGCCTGAAACCATCTCAATGAACTTTTTGTTCTCTGTCAATTTAAAAATCGTTGGTGTATCTTGTACATTAATTGAAATTGTTACCCATGAACCATTTTGAAACATCATGTAGTAGTGTTTCATAATAGTTTGGCTCAGAGTTATGAAGATCCTCCAAATGGTTATTTATTTCATTGTACATTGTCGAAAAGAAAATCTTATCTATTAACATCATCATCCTGATTATATAATAAAAAAAAGTCCATAGATACTGGAAAGCCATCATGCCTACAGTGACAGATAAAAGATTTCCAAAGTACTAATTTTGTCTTGAATGATCAAATTGTATCATTGGCAACAGCCCCTGTCCCTTGTTTTTTCATGAAGTAATGGGCTCAATTCAGTATTATGTTATTATTAATTTATTAATTTATTTTTGTTAGTACTTGGGGTTGAATTCAGGACCTTACACATGCTAGGCAAGTGCTCTACTACTGAGCTGCACTCCAACCCACCCCTAATTTTTCATCTTTGAAACAGGGTCTGCTAACTTGCACCATTTGTGTCTGTCCTCAAATTTGTAATCCTCCTGCCTTTGCCTCCCATGTAGCTGGGATTACAACTGTGTGTAGCATGCCTTCAATTTGTTAATGTTTTAAGCTTTTAAATTTTTATTTATTTTAACTTTTTACCTTAAAATAATTATATTTCACAGGAAGTTGTAATGATGGGTACAAGAGAAATCCTGTGTTATCTTTCACCCAGTTTCCCCTAATGGCTACATCTTATACAATTATAGTACAATATCCAAACAAGGAAACTGACAATGAGGCAGGGTGTTATTTTATCACATTTATAGGCACATTGTAACCACAACCAAGATACATAACCTTGTCATCACTATAGAGATCTCCTCCTGCTACCCCTGTAGCTACACCTACCCTCTCTCCTCATTCCTAACTTCTAGCAAACATTAATCTGATTTCCACCTGTATATTTTTTATTTCTAGAACCTTATATAACTGCAAACATTGGTATGTGACTCTTTGGGCCTGGCTCTTTTCACTCATCATAATGGCCTTGAAAGATATCCAAGCTGGTGCATATTTTAATAGTTGATTCCTTTTTATTCCTGGATAGTATCCCATGGTATGAATTAGCACAATTTGTTTAACCATTTACCTATTGAGGGATGTTTCAATTTCTTCCACTTTTCTGACTATTCTGTTTCATCACCTGACATTGCATTTCCTTAGTGGCTGGGGATGCTGAACATATATATGCTCATCTTTTATATCCTCATCTTTTACTTGGTTATCATGTCATTCATTTTTGAGACAATGTATACCAAATACTGATACTTTACTGAGAAACCATAATTTATCTGTGGTCTTTCCAGAAGAAATAGTGTTCTATGAAAAAAGTGGCTGGTTGAGCACATATCTTAATTGTGCAGGAGATTTTCCTTGAGGCAATCATCCGCTTCAGGAAGGAACAGAAGTGCTTTGTGAGTAGTTTCCAGTCCACTATGCAGAATATTAAAAAGGTGTGTAATCCAGAGTTAAGATTTGATTAGATTCATATTTGCAACTGTACCATTGAAGACATTCTTCAGTGAAACCAATGTTTTTTTGTTCGTTGTTTGTTTGTTTCTTTGTTTTGTGGTACTTGGGAGTTGAACCTAGGGCCTCACACATCCTTTGCAAGCTTACAACTAGGCTACAACCTGAGCTCATTTTTAATTATTTTTATTTTTAATTTAATTTAATTTAATGTAACATACTAGAGAGTTGAACATAGGGGCCTCATGCATGCTTTGGGAGCACTATACCATGGAACTACACTACCGGCCCATTTTTTACCTTTTTTTTTTTTTTTTTTTTTTTTTTTTTTTTTTTTTTTTTTTTTTTTTTTTTTTTTTTTTTTTTTTTTTTTTTTTTTTTTTTTTTTTTTTTTTTTTTTTTTTTTTTTTTTTTTTTGAGTCAAGGTTTTGCTACATTGCCTTTGGCCTCAAACCTATGATTCTCTTGCCGCTGCCTCCTAAGTAGCTGGGATTACAGGAATGCACCATCATGCCTGGATATTTTCTTTGTTTTAAATAAATTTTGCTTTAAAAGATCATTTTAGATTTGCAGAAAAAAATTAAATATAGTATAATGAGTTACTATATACCCACATTCATCTGTGGCTTTCTTTTCTTTTTTCCTGCTACCACATGTTTTTGAAGAATACAATGACAACTAATATAATTTTGACATCACTGTCTAAATTCCTTCTAAAGCACCAACAGTTTTACCCACCATTGCTTTGACTCTGTCAGTGCAAATGTCAACACAGTGAAAAAATGTTTTAATATTGCTACAGAAATAGTTATGAGCCTAGTGTTCCCATGGAAGGGTCTTAGATACCTCCAAGGGTCCATGGACAACTTCTGCATTAGAAAAGTGTAAATACCTGCTGTATATTGTCATCAAACACAGTAAGAGGTGAATCAGTAATGGAAGGAGACAAAAGAAGGTAGAAGGAAGGAGAGCGATCTCACTGAGAAAACCCAGCCATCCCTCCATTCTTCTCATCCTTTCTCCCTTCTAATCCTGGATATACTGCTTTTTCTGGGAACCTCTGAATACTAGGTCATGTCTATGAATTACAAGTGCTCCTTTCTTAGAGAACTTGGCACATGGAATTGTGGATTGGTTTTGTGCTTGCCTCTACCCTCCAGGGATGAAAACCTGATTCAGGGGAGACAAACCACTTTGGGCTGATCCAATGAAAGTCTCCAAATTTAATGACATTGGGTCATGAAAGGACTCCATGCATTAACTCAAAGGGGCTATTAAGGCCAAATTTATGAAGCTAATTTGTAAGGTGCCCTCTGAGACTATGCTACATCAAAACAATGCTGGTTTGCCTGAGACTTTTCTGGTATTAGCATTGAAAGCTCTGCATCCCAGGACCCCACTCAGTCCCAGACAAAACAGATGGGTCGGTCATCCTACAAAGGCACCATTGTGGAGTATTTACATATGTCTGTGCAGAAACAGAGAAAGCAAACACATGGAAGCAGGGATAGAAGATGATGGGGCCAAATTTAGAGTCAGTGAAATCATCTACCTTCATTCCTGAAGCTTTTCTGTTTCTTTATCTATCCATTCATTCACCCATTTACTGGACCAAAAGCATTTATTGGAGCATTCTGTGCCTGTCAAGCAAATTGATAGAGATAGCTTCAAGGCCTGGACATACTTCATAGTCTTGGATTTTCCAAAATCATGAAACCTTTCAAATAAACCTCATTTTTCATGTCTGTTAAGATGATAGAAGGGTGGTACACAGAGCAGTAGAAGGGTGTTTCAGCTTTAAAATGCTGCAAATCTTTGAATTGGTACATAGATGTTTCTCTTATTTATGGCATGTACTCTCTTGTTTGTGACATTGTGTCACCTGTATCCTCCTGTATGGCTATTTGGAAACAGTGACATCAATGGATCTTAACAGCAGGGAGTAGCAGAATTAAGCAGACATATTTGGATGAAGAAATCTTCTAGTGTTGCTGTAGAAGTGAGTTCTCCAAAGAACCCTGGATGTGCCTAGACCAGTGGCTTTCCAAGTGCATTTTTTACCTTGACTCAGAAAAAGGCAAACTATAAATGTAGTAGATACCACCATGGTGGTCACTATGCAGCAGTGAAAAGGTATGAACAGATGTACAAATATCATCTTTTAAATCTACATAATTTTCTATAATTTATAAAAATATATTTCCCAGGTAAAATACATTTTGCAAGAGCACACATATAATAAAAAGGACAGCACATTAAACACATCATAATCAATGCTGGTAAGGTTCAAGGAAATGGAGAGAAAGAAATAAAATAAGAAAGAGAACTAGAGCTGACCAATGTGAAGAAATGCTGTGAAATAATTAGTGTAATTCTGACTTTTTAAAAAGTGGACTTTACCTCGTAACTCAGTACATGTATGTGTATATATATATATATATATATATATATATATATATACACACACACACACACACCAGTATATATATACAATATATACACATACATATATGTATATACATATGTATATACACATGTGTATATATGCATGCACATATATACATGCATATACATATGCATATACATATGTATATACATATGTATGTATACACATATATACATATATACAAATGTATATACAGGTGTATACATATGTATGTATATACATATATACACAGTATATATACAGTATATATATAGTATGTGCATGTGTGTGTATATATGTGTGTGTATATATATATATATATATATATACACACACACACACACACATATATACTATAACAAATATTTCCCAAATCATTATTTACTTTCACTATGTTCAAAGTTCTCTAGCCATTTTTATTATCATTTTTAATGTTGAACTAAATTGACTTGATGATTTGCTAGCATCACAGGATGCATAGGTGGGAAACTCTATACTACATCTCAATGAAAAGCACATGCCCTCAGCACCAAATCATCCAGTGGGCCTGAATTTGCTTGATAAAGTCTCTAGAATCAATTAAGCACAAAAATGTTTGCAGGGAGGGAACCCAAATAGATTGTCTTTTTTCTACTTTCTGTAGATACATTTTGGATTTATTTCTTTTTTCTTTTCTGATGCTGGAGATGGAAGCAGGGCTTCACACATGCTAAGTACATGCTCTACTGCCGAGCTACCTGCTCAACCTTGCCATTTCAATTTCAGATTGAGGTTTACCGTGGTAAACAAAACAATGGTCCCCTAAAGATGCCTACATCCTAATCCCTGGAACCTGGGAATTTGTTACCTCATGTGGCAAATAGGAATTAAGTTTGCAGATAGAATTAAGGTTGTTAATCTGTTGACCTTAAAATAGGGAGATTTTCCTGGATTTTCTGGTTAGTCCCAGTAGACTCACAAGGATCTGTAGAAGTGGACAGGAAAATAGAAGAGATCAGCATGACACATGTGAACAGGACTCCTCCTGTTCTTGTTGGGTTTGTAGATGAAGAAGGGGCACCAGTCAAGGAATGGTCACCTCTAGAAGCTGGAAAAAGTGAGGAAGTAGATCCTACCTGGAGTAGGAATGGAGCAAAATGCCTTGATTTTAGCCTGGTGAGATGCTTGTCAAACTTCTGACTGACAGAAATGAAAGATAATGATTTTGTAACTACAGAAAAGTGTCTCAACAACATAAAAGTTCCATGGAAACTTGTGGTCTTTTGTTATAGCAGCAAATGCAAAATTAATACACAAAGTTTATCTGTGAGTATAGTTAGAAAAGTTGAGTCTAATCACCAGCTATAAAACTGGAAACTACAAATCCCATGAGTCTTAACTCTGAGGAAGCATGTCTAAGCTTCAGCACGTTACTATCCCTGCCAAGTAGAGTTACTTGGCAACAACAAAATAAACACTTTCAGATGCAGCCAGCTGTAGATTAGAACCAACCTCCTCCAGACCGTATCTCTTGGCACAGACTTTTGTTTTTTTCTCCCCTTTAACTATTTTACTTTTATATAAATAAAAACTCCAGAGACTGATTCAAAAGATATATAGAAATCTTCAGTCACGATAATTTTCTCAAATATGAGAATTCAGTGGGTGGTATAAAGTAGAGACACAATGGTTCTCAGATAATACTCTCAGTAGAGATAATATCTAAATCAGCAGTCATTAGCATCTCTGGGGCCACAGAAACACTTGAAATTTTTTAGAAAAAAATGCATAGACATACCTACATACACAGTTGTGCATTTTTAGGGGTTTCCCAGCATCCATAATGTTTTTAGACCCACATTATCACTAGTTGATCTAAATGGATATTTTCATGATGTATTTCATTTTAGTGAGAGAGAAATTCTCTTAAAAAACACTCAGGTGATGGAGTAAAAATTGCACACTAGAAATAATATGAAATATTTTTATTTTAATTGACTATGAGGGACAAGATTTTCTTTGAAGAGCTGATGCTGTTTGCTTTTTTCATTAGTAGAGCCTAACTCCAATACCTCATTGGGCAAGAATGTGGGCTCTGAAATCCTATAACTGTGAGTGCTGTGGGAGAGATTTTGTTCGCCACACAGCACTGAAATATCACTTTCGAACAAAGCATCTTAGAAATGTTTACTGTGAAGAATGTGGCCGAGAGATCCTGAGGGAGAAGCTCCAAGAGTACAGCAAGTTACAAGTGGGTGACTATGGGTGAAACTGAGGATTTCTCCCATTTTTTATAAAACACTCATGCCTTTTATTTCCTGGTTTCATTTTAAATTCTTTTAATGGAGCACTACTAAGAGAAACCTAAAATTTATAACAAAAACTGTGACCTTAGGACAAATGCTGCAATGTTGTGGGTAAAGCTACTTGTCTGAGTCTTCTCAGCTATAAAGGACACATCTTATGAGGTGACTATGATGAACATTTAGCAAAATGCCCTGGATGTGAGTGTTATATCCAGGGCAGGTGCAATTATCGTAATTGTTATTGTAAAGTGCTTTCTTTTGTGGTATGAGTCTCATAATCATAGAATTTTTATTTTCAAAGTGACATTGTTGTTGTTAGTTTCCGTGAAGTCAGTGTCCGACTCATAGAGACCCTATGTACAATAGCTGAAACCGTATTGTTAGTGCTTTTCTAGTATTCACAGGGTTTTCAAATCAGATTGGTTTTTGGGAGTGGGGTGCTGGGCCCTTCTCCCAAGCCTACAGTACCTGGTGTTCCCAGGCGGTCTCCCATCCAAGTACTAACCAGGCCCAACCCTGCTTAGCTTCTGAGATCTGACAGGATCGGACGGCACAGTGGTATAGCAGAAGGCAAAGTGACATCAGAGGTAGGTTAATATACTATTCTCCATCCTCCTCTGCATTTTACAAGAGGGAACAAACACTCAGATTTAATGATTTTCCCAAGGTCAGGTCAAAACCAAATATCAGAATAATAACTAGAACCACATTCTTTTGATTTTATGAAGTAAAATCTAGTAATTTAAAAATATCTTTCTTTAGTGTTGCAGTTCTTATGATTCATTTTTAATTAACCTCCAGCATTTTCCATTTATATCAGAAAAATGAATGGACGTTGCTATTTTTGAGAAGTTTAGAAGAACATTTACAGTGCCCATGAATCAGAGGATATTTAGTGGAAACCAAATGAAGACCAGCAGATCATTATAAATTCTTGTTACGTACTTGCTTTTTCTCAATCTTTGCATGCCAAGTTAAACATGGAGACCTACGGGCCAAACTGGAAAAATCTAGAAGAAGCAAATATAGAGCATATGGCTACAAAAATGTTGAATACTTGTAGAACATGTTCTAGGCATTTTGAAACAGTCCTTAGTTGGGAGAACCATGAGATAGAAGAGCATCACTTCACAGCCAGTAAGAGGTAAAACAAACACCTGGTGCTTTCCTTCTGTGGTTGTTCATACAACACAGAAAACATATTCTGGTTTTCCTTCAATGCAAGGCATTGTAGATTGATTTTAAGGACAGAAAATAGAGAAGAAAGAAAATGGAACTACTATGTGACTTGAGACTTGAGGTAGAAGGGGGAGGAATAATCCTACAGAATCACATTTAAGGAGGAAGCTGGGAAACTGGCATTGTTTAGGGAAACAAGTCAGAGGCATAATTTTAGAGGTGTCAACAACAAATAGTCAGAGGTGGGGCAGATCCACATGGAAGTCAGGTGTGTTGGCTATTCATATTCAGTAAATTCAGTTTTTCATATAGTAAACTTAGACACAGACAGAGCTTTAGTTCTAAGGAAAAGGACTGAGCCAGACAGAATAATAGTCAAACTTGGTCTTGGAGGGAATTGGGTATAACCTATGGGCAGATATCACGGCAGAAACCACCTAAGTATGACGATAGTTAAACTATGACCTGGCCAAGTTGGGCAATATGATATAAGGAGATAATCTATTCAGGGGTAACCCCAAGGGGGCCCAGGCTTTCATGTATTAGGCAAAGAAGGAGACAAGTTTGGATTTTCATGAGCTCCTCAAATCATGCAAGGGCCAATTGGGTTTTGGGTTTCTAAGAGAATTCTAACCACCACTACATGCTTGACACTAATTGTTTTTGGACTTGGAGTGGGCCAAGGTAGCTGCTAACGCTGTGTGTTAGTCAACTCTCGGTCACCATGACAAAATACCTAAGACAAACAATTTTATTAGGGGTTTCAGTCCTCAGGCAATGTTGCTTTGGGTCTGTGCTGAGGTAGCACATCATAGTGGGAGCTGCTGGTGGAGTAGGCTGTTCACCACATGGCATCCAGGAAGCAGAAGAGAGGGAACCAGGGGCCCAATATCCCCTTCAAGGGTTGCTCCCTGTGGCCTAGCTTCCTTCCAATAGAAACCCACCTCCAAAAGGGGTCTCCAAAAGGACCCCTTTTCCAATAATGTCACTGACTGGGGACAAAATCTTCAACCCTTGTCTTTCGGGAACATTTAAGATCCAAACCACAAGAGGCTGGCAAGAGGAATAGGACCTACATTTGGGACTCTATGAAAAGGCAAAGGTAGGGAAATCAAAAAAACAAGACTGAAACTGACACCTGTACTGAAAAGTAACTGTGGAAAGGATTGTGAGGTGTTATATTCAGCCTAAATAAGTAATTACTATTTGTCAGGCTGCCTGGAGATTTTTCAGATAATATGCATATATATAATTAAGCCATTTTTCAATATGCTGACATAAGTGGCTTCAGTTGGTAATCGGTTACATAGGCTGAGGGGAGGGTTATGTTGGTCTTTCTAAGGGGATCTCTGCAGGCAACGACGGGTTCATAAATATTGTCAGGTATTTTTGTAAAGTGCCTGAGGTTCCTGCCTTTATATGTGCTTTAAATTACATAGAAACACATTTAACTGGGAAGAATACTTTTGTGAATTAGTACAAATTAGCTTAGCACATTAATTCATTAGTCCTTTAAAAGCAAATCTCTGGGAAAAAGCTTTATTCTTTCTTTTCCTTTTTCTGTTACTTTTTCTTTCTTCCTTTCTTTTTTTTATTAGGTGCAAGAAAGAAGAGCCTAGAACAGTTGCTCCAAGATATCCAGATTTCTCCTTTGTTGTTAGGTGCCGTCGAGTCGAGTCCGACTCATAGCGACCCTATGTACAGCAGATCGAAACACTTGCCGATTCTGTGCCAGGCAAACCATCTTATTTATGTTTAAGCCCATTGTTGCAGACACTGTGTTAATCCATCTGGTGGAGGGTTTTCCTCTTTTCCGTTGACCTGCCACTCTTCCAAACATGATGTCCTT